>JAIQCU010000086.1:0-90752 GCA_022114935.1 Leptestheria dahalacensis
CGGGGTAGGGGCCGGGGTAGGGGCCGGGGTAGGCACCGGAGTAGGTGCCGGAGTAGGGCCTCCAGGAATGACTCCGGATGGAGAACCTCCAAATACATTCTCCGGACAGCAAACTCCCATGTAACTTTCATGGGGCAAATATAGAAAAGTCAAGTTTGAAAAAGACGCTCTAGTTCGCAGTTTTAACCGAGTTTACTTACTCTGATCCAATCGGGCAAGCGTGGGATAACAGCGAGTCTAGACTTCCGATGATATTAGGTAAAGCGCAGTGCTGAACAAAACGGCAACGACCAGTACTTCCAGCTGGAGTGAAGCATGTTTGATACGCGAAATTCGGCTGTGTCCATAAAAACAGAATCAAGCAACAAGTTAACATTATGAATATACTGATTAAACAATCGAATCATACGTTTCCAAATCCCAGAAAGTATCCGCCATTAACGTTGAATCCTGGAACAGTAACACCGGGAGGCAACTGAAGCATGGATCCTTGAATAAGGTTCGTCCAAGGTACACCGGCAAGTTCTACAAGTCGCCAGTAAACAATGCTTGTATTAGGGACGTTTTCTTTTGAAGCTAATGAGGTTGAACGGGTATTGTACCGACGGGGATATTGCTGGCAGGGAATATTTGCCCACCGCCTTGTTGACATCCCGGAAGAAACGGATTTTTCCTGCACTGCCCTGGAGGAGGTCTGGGTCGTCCATCTTTAATTGTTCAATAACATTGTTAAAATCTTCATTAGGCGGCTATTCAAGCTGTAAGTACATCAGTCCAACCTAGCTCTTAGTCAAGCACCATGCACACCAAAGCTACCGATATTTGGAACAATGCTGCGTGAAAACGAAAGCTTTAAACAGAACTGTGACCGACTAGAACAAAGTGAAATGGAAGGTGTTAATCCGAGCCGAGTAAACGGAAAGCAAAGCTATTCAGTTTTAACATCTTAAGACGAAATAACTTAACTGTGCGGGTTACCAAAACCATGCCCGTGCGGACGTGGATGTGTTTGGATGGGTTCAGCCGGTCGTTGACCTGTCAATCGCAAAACTGCTTGTGACTTAATTTTTTCAGACCTCTGTAGTGAGTGTGAATAGAATCTTGTCTCTCCTGCCAAGGGTTGGCTCACAGAGTTAGGAAGGTTACAGGGCTTAAGCATTTTATGACGTCATGTCACGTGTGTCTCGATCTACAAGCCTCTGACTTCTATACAGACTTTTACGCAAAAAAATTAGCAATTCCGTACAATACATTTGCTGGTAAATAACGCATTTTTTTCAAGTTGATTTCAGTGCAGAGAGAGGGATTACGACGGAAACTTCATACTTTTTTTGCACGGTAAGAATACGATCAGCTGGTTGCCAGACCGTCAAGATGGCGGGCGGAATTTCAGAATACTTAAGCCCGGTAGTTTCTCTGCAAAATTGAGGTGGGTTAGTGCTCCTTCTCAAATTCTTGAATTTCAAGCAAGTTAGACAAGAAACGATTCAAAGAGAAATGCTTCACTGGTTGTCAAAAATTAAGAAAAACAGTAGTGACATCTAGTGTCGACCTGCATCCTAATCAACTGGGCAGTGCATTTCGAGCAACGCGGATTTTGAAACGCGGTTAGTCAACTTGTCGTTTCCGTGAATCGGTTAACCATGTCCGAAGTCAAGATAAAGACAATGCCAAGTGACGCCGCTGCTCTAATCTATCAATATTCCATATAATTTAATTATGATATTAATATATTATAGAACATCACGAAGTTATGTTCTGAAATAAAGATACAACGAAAAATAGACCACAAAGATTACTGAGGGAAGGGAAAGGTACCGTGCTGGGGATCCCTCCCTTCCTTATCAGTCAAACGAATACAAACAGGAACAATACCCTCAAAAGTCGAATCTATACAACGGTATATGCTATGTGAGTATCGTGCAAGTTTCAAGTACCACCACTGGGGAACTGAATGGGTCTCTCATTTGGAGCCGGAAACCCTTGGTTCGGAGGCTGTCTGTTGACGGTTAGCCACGCTCCATTGTTACCATTGGCGTGCTGTGCTACTCCACTGGCTCCCAATGCACCACTCAAGGCCTGTCCCACTAGACCTCCAAGGATTTGCCCTAGTGGCGATATCTGAGCGTTCTTGCCCGAAGAATCCGAATCTGCAGTCGCTGGTGGAGCATTGGCCGGTCGCATCAAACTGGCGAATAGTGAAACTGGGTTGTTTTGATTGCTTACATCACCTCCGTTCAGAATAACTGCAGGGGAGAAAACAATCAACTTGCAATTGCTGTCAAAACTAATCGAGTTACTCCGACTGATACACTGACAAGTCTCATTCTAATGCAACTTAGTTTTTTAAAGAGTATTACATAAGCTTGGCTCAAGCCTTTGAGTGACCTTTGTATCTCAAGGACCATAGCAGGAGTATGCTCAGCAAAGGTTGCACCCATCACTGAAGGCGGTCAGTTAAGTTAAATTATACCAATGCATGGCTTATTAGAATGCAAAGTTCAGCCTTACTTTGTCGTCGTCGACGGACTTTAGGTCCATAAGTCAGTCCAGTGGAGTCGTCCGAAAGGCTGGTTAAAACAAGGCCCAATAGGAGACAAGCCTTAAAAACTATCATGATGCCCACAGGTTGGATCAGGTAACAAAGGTAAGGGCTAGTCTGAACTAGAATTCGCTCAACTGCACTCGAAAAGAAAAAAGGAGGAAAAAAATACAAATCAACCGTTCGCTTGGGACGACCAAAACAGAACTGAGCAGAGCAGTGCAGAGAATATGGAAAGAGATACAGGGCCCAGTGCTCTGTTGCACGATATCAAGGTAAGAGCCTTAAAGCAGAAAAAGGCGAACGGCCATAACAATACGTGGATCCATGTCTTCAGGCTACCTTCACAACTTTTTCACACTGGGGTTAGCAACTGCTTTGGCACATTTATAAGCTGAAAACGGCTCAATCTGTGGCCCTAATATCCCAGTCCTTTGAAGACTTCGTACGAGCATCTTGTCTGTCTTATTTCGCCAAGTACGGACAAGAGTGCAAGTTCAATGCCCCAGTGAAAGCAACTGAGATTTTGGTTTTCCAGTTTGCCTCGGTTGCGAGCCTCAGCTGCAGGTCCTGTTGGCAGAGTGCGAGGCTGCCGGGGAAATTCCGTCATCCTTAGCCAGGTTAGTCAGTGAAAGTTGTCAAGGGCAAATTTGATGCAATGACAAACTTGTTTTTCATTATTCAACTCTACTTAGAACTAACTCGGAGGTGGAAAGATTCAGTTAATTTATTTCGATAAGCCCTTCCCTCGGCAAGCTTGAAATGTATAACTTAAACTGACGTTAATGTTAATGGAAGTAATACCCTTTCACGCGTAGTGCTGGCGACGGTTGACTAGAACTATCGGTCAAGGGCACTTCAGAGCTTATGCTAGATAGAAAGGTAGACATAGATAAATAAATAGATAGATAGGTACATAGACAGAGTTCTGTACTTGGATAGAAAAAAAGGTAGATAGATAAATGGATAGAGAAAGTTAAACTAGGTAGGTTACAGAGACAATAGAGAGACAGATAGTGAGACAGGTAGATGGATAGATAAATACAGATAGAGAGAAAGAAAGGTAGACAGATAGATGGGCAGATAGATAAATAGTTAAATTGATAGACACGTAGTTAAATAGGTAGATTTTAGACATACAGCCAGACAGATAGATATGTACGTAGTTGGATAGATACACAAATAGAGAGATAGCTGGATGAACACAGAAAAAGGTAGACAGATAGTTGAATAGATAGAAAGATAAACCAAGATAAGTACCAAGGTAGATAGATAGACAGATAGATAGACTGATGGATAGATAGATAGATAGATAGATAAAAAGACAAAAAGATAGAAAGATGGGCAGAGAGAAAGGTAGACAGATAGAAAGATAGATGGATAAAAAGATAGACAAATAGATAGATAGGTAGATGGACGGACCGACAGAGAGGAATAGTTAGTAAGAGTAGTTTATGAAGAAACCTTATCTATGGATTAGCCAAGCAATGGGTGAGGCAATTGATTCCGGTGACCGATTCTGGCACTGGCTATCAAGGGCGTCGACTTCATGCCCCTTCAAGTCTCTCGTGTCCTACTTCTTTGGCGGTCACGCTGTTTTTTTCCTCCCTCGGTTTTCCCAACCGGAATCGTTCTCGACGGCCACATAATTTCTCAAAATGTGATCCATACTAATACACCGTCATTTAGCGGCGCAAAAATATTCCCATAATATCAGCCATCATTTCCATTTTATTCCACGATAACATCGTAGCTTTCGGCTGTATTTCCCTTAATCTCTGCAAGGTTAAAGTTGCTACAACAGATGGCGTTCTCTGTCTTGTTTATCACAATAACCGACAGCCATGCTGTTGCGCAAACCGCTGTCACGATTCGCGCTCTTTAGTCACGCCCTAGAAATGTCCGATTCTGCCAATTCTAATATCTGTAATTACAGGTCTGTCACGAGTATTCATGGCGACCAGATTGAGGAAATACACGATGTTCCTATGGACGTGATAATCCGGCCATTCCCGCCAGAATTGGACCATCACAAAGTAGACAGCTTGGTCGAAACTATTAAGGTATTCTTAAAGGAAATTTTATCATGGTTATCGAGTAACTTTTCTTAAACTTAAGAATTGCAATGTTGAAAACTTGTATAGAATCCCGCAACCAGAGACCAGGTTCCTCCTATAGACATCCTGTGGATCAAAGGTCGCCTTGGTGGAAACTATTATTATTCGTTCGGGGGATGTCACCGTTACGCTGCTCACAAGAAACTGGGATTGCCGTTCATAAGGGCAAAGCTCGTTAATTCGACTACTGAAGACCTGCGAGTCTACTTGGGAAGTTCGACACCCGATTTAAAATGATTCACGGCTGAAGCTGTATTATTGAGTACTGTTTGTTTTTGTCTCGAACAACATAATTGCCCCACTGCCTTCTTATGACCAAATAGTGTTGTTCTATGTATTATGAAAAGGGTTTATTCGTGCTGATAAAGAAAAAGTATAAAAGAAGATAAGACGTTTGAATAGAGAACTGACATCATTCAGTGTTGATCTGAAGGCGCCAGGCTTCCTTCAGCGAGGCCTGTAGCTCGGGATGTCTGTGCAGAATGCGCTGCATGGAGGTAATGGTTCGTAAAACAGTTGCTGGTCCAATGATGCCGAAATCGTACAGGTTGGTCGTGTGCAGAATAAAGTTGCGATACAGGTTGCGACGAAGCAGTTCCTCACCGTGGCGTTCTAAAAACATCTGCAGGGCCATTGGCATCTGGCAGTCTCCAACGTAACTGCAAAAACAAAAACAAAACCCAGTTCACCTATTCTTCAACATTACCAGTTAAATAGCGGTCAACGTACTTGTATTTCAAAACATGCAAGTTCCAGAGTTTCATAATCTCCTTCTCGCCTTCATTGACGTCCGTAAACTCATCAATCATGAGGGCAGTTTTCCTCTGGAGCCAGTCAGGATCCGTTTCGTCTTCACTATCCACATCCAGCTCCTTGGGCTGTATTGGTAGACACGTGCTCGTGTGGTGGTACAGCCTGTGAGAGCAAGAAACTGTTAACGCATCTGCGCAGAGTTGGCATTTGAGCTAGAAACACCAACCTGTTATGGCCGGTTATAAAAGGGCGTTGCGCGTCGTAGGCCTGCGTGTCGTCAGCTTCGAGATTGACTGCATTGTCCCCTTGCGTGGATCGCAGACGTCGAGGTCTCCAAACCAGCACGGCTGTTACCGAAGTTCGGCGAGCAGGTCCCTGCCGTGCAAACATGGCGCCGTTTGATCCTCGGCTCGAAGACAGCGGCTGAGCCACTAAATCACAGGGGTTGCCTGTGTAAGTACCGTCGTACGTGTCATTGACGGTTACGTCAACACGCACCTCTCCGTTGCTCAAAATCTGTTGAAAAATAACCACAATCATTCATGAATGAACGTCAAAAACAGGGTTTAGTACAACAAGATGGACTGTTACGACATAAACGCATTATTCACACGGAGTTCGTAAAATGGAAACAGCTAAAATACCATGCGAGATCCACAGTATTTACTAAGAAACTACAAGTTTCGTGTTGAAGCGGAAGTCAAAAGTACCGTGTGACTAAACAAAAAACGCGGGTGACACAGTTTTAAATGCTTGAGGAGCGCTGGTAGCTGTGGGCAGTGCAGAGAACACCAAGGACAATCCAAATCATTGCGCGCGACCGTCTGTTGACGCCTGTTGGCCTGGTACAGGAACTGGTACCTCACAATGAACGCGTCCTTGTTTTCTCCGCTTTTCAAGTCGCTACCTAGCAGGATAGACTTGGCTTCAGGGGCTGCAGGAGTCTCACTTTCTGCTGCTTCATAAGGGCGTGGTCTAAAAAATTATCAAGTTCATGGTTAAAACGCTATGTGATAATCAAAGATACGACAAAAACAGGAAATATGCTTAAATTTTAAAAAAATAATCTTGCCTGTCAACCATTCCGGACACGTGGGAGTCATTCCACTGCAGTCGGAATTTCAGCGTAGGTCCTTCTTCTGTCAAGTTGAAATTCTTTGAAGTCGCATTCTCAAGTGCAGTCCAAGTTGCTGTACTCTTCTTTGGAGAACCTCCGGAAGTGCCCGTGGCTGGAACTACGTTGCTCTCCTTGCCAGCATTTACTTCTTGTAGGGCCAGCTCGTAATCTCCGTCGATGAGAAGACAGCGAGAGTGGCGGTCGTATACAGCTAACTCGGCAGCGTATAGCCTTACCTGTACAGACGTATTATTACTGAATCAGGCTACAAGTGAGTTGGCTTACTTAAATAATGCGACACTACTACCAACTCGTATACAAGAAAGTATTTTTTTGTGTAAAGAACCTACACGTTTCGCACTACCCGTTGAACTGAAGTAACCGAAGGCGAATCAAGTATGTTTTAAACTTTTAACTGATTTAGAATCTCTTTAGATTTCAATCATACTTCAACTGGTAGTGCTGTAGGGTACGGTGGTGCCAATTCACCGAGTCGCCGGCGCTTGGTCGATGGCTCCGACTCTGCCGTGCTGGAAACCGTGGGTGCGGAAACACGCAGCAATAAGACATAAGAGTTACCCTGCTCAGACAAATGCAATTTTTGTTTCAATAAAATATTTAGAATACAAGAACAAATTACCTGTTGACCGTTTTTTACAGCCAAATCTTCACTGGCAATGGATACAGTAGGGACTTTGGGTGGTGGCTGGTCTTCGCTTGGGTTGATGCAAACTTCAGCTGTCCCGACGCTTATCTAAACAATTATTTTTGTTTCTTTAGCACGGAAGTTTGCGAGGTCACACACCGCTGTTTACCTGGACAATGGGTGAGGAAGCTTCTTTGCGTTTCTTGTGACAAACTTTAACGAGCAGCGTTTCTACTTTCACGGGAGGGTGAGCTGTACCATTATCTAAAAAGACAAGTAACACAGATGAAGAACTCGTAATAAGGGCGGCTTCCATGCGAGATAGTTTACATTTTGCGTTGTAAAACCCGAGGAAAGTTAGGGTCATGAACTTCGTCGGCGTGGCACTCCGGATCTCACTTTGCTTGCGACTTAGCTTTTCCATAATTGCATTTAAGTCGCTATCCCTCTTGTGGCTGTGGGACGATCGGCCCTTCATGTATCCTAGTGTTCGATGCAGAAAAATTGGCTGCAAATGATTACCAAACAGATGGTTAGCTGATCATATTCTTCACATTTAATCAGAACGCAAAAAAATGAAAACAAACACTGTGCGCATTACAGACATAAGATGCCGGGCCCGAAGATACCGATACATCTGGGTTGGTTCTAGAGTAACAAGGGATAATTAGCTGGAATGTTCATTGCAAACCATCCTGCAAAACGCTGCTCTTACTTTCAAAAACCTGTAAGAACAGCTCATGGTCGTTGTGGCTGTTGTAGACAGGCTCTGTTTTGTTGTTCGCTGCCTTCACAGTAGCCTCGGACTCTTTTTCCTTCCGTTTGGGCGCCATAACGCAACTATCTTGACGATAACTGAAACGGTCGCTGGTTTACGAGTAACCTTACTTTGTAAGGTGATCTTTATTTTAAAAAATATTCGGTTCCCCCAGTTAACGCGCCATGCGTATTAAAAAAAAAACGGCCAAGAGCCAGAGGACCTCGGGGACAAGGGGGGAGATACAGCCACAGTTGGGGTGCGAGGAGTAACTGTCATAAAAATAAGCGGCGTTGCCAGGTTTTCTTTCATTCCTTGTTAACTGATTTTTGTAATTTGGAACAAAATACATTTAATGCTTTAAAATACGCCAATTCTAAAAAATACATATTCGTAGAAACATCATTCAAGAAAATTATTCCACAGGTAGATTTTTTTCGATTTAAAAAAATTATATTTTTTAATTCAATTATAAAAACTCGTCTCAAAACGTTCTGTAAATAATTAAATTAATTTCTCGGTTTTTATAATAATAGTTAATTTTACTCTGACTTGCCCATTTCCGAAAATAGTTTGTATATTGTAGTGAAACTATTGGCAACATAGGGACCATATAGTCACCAACACAGCCATAGCAATAGCGCCTTCAACTGTTTACAGCAGACATATCAAATAACTTGGCAGACAAAAAAAATGGATAAACTAACTATTATTTCAGGGGCATTATTCCTCACGGCTGATATCTTTGCAATATTAAGTCTTGCAATGCCATACTGGATCGTGACAGATGTTGGTGGTAATGACTATTGCTGGAGCCCGCATCTTTAATCTTAAACTATTAGTTTAACTCAATAAAAATGTATTACTTCAGTATAAATTCACTGAATCTTTGGCGGGAATAGCTTGCTTCATTAGCTACCTATCCCACGACCTATCCTCCAGAATGTGAAGTCAAACGAGCAACATAAGCCGTCCGGTTTAGACATACTTCGTTTCTTTGTTGTTGTTTTTTTTTGCAATTACAAATGTGTGTTAAAGAGGAACACTATTATTACAACATAAAACAAGATGCTGTTTTATTTATTTTTATTGAATCCGGTTAATACATCATATTTGCCATTTGATAACAGCAGACAAGCACTTGCTGACGAACTCTTTCTTCGCATACAACAAGAAATTTTATTGTTTTTCTTTTTTTCTAGGTGAAACGTCGCTTGGCTTGATGTGGACGTGCACTACACTGTACGATCGACCTAAGATCTGCTACTCTCCCGATCTTCCGCCTGAGTGGATGTTGTCTCTAGTGTGCATCTTTGTTGGCTGCGTCTGCATTACCACCACGGTGGTACTCCTAGCCTCCAGTCACTGGGACAATCAAATTGTCCCCTACGCACGATGGGTTGGATTTGCTGCAAGTACGGGTTCAATTAGATCGCTTTAGTTTTGAGATTCAAAACTAGTAATCAAAATCAGAGCAAATAATGATCAAGCTATGAGGTTTATCCAAGTTGAAGATGCATTTACTGCACAGAAGTCGAATACTTTAGAACTATACCTGTTTCCCGTTTCAGTGGTTCTCTTCTGCCTCGCTGCTGTAATCTTCCCGCTTGGCTTTTCCATGGACGAAATTGGTGGAGAGGCTTATCAATTACCCAACAGCTATCAGGTATTTCCTAACTACCAGATTACTAGGTTTAGGCAAATTCATTTTAACTTCTTTTCTGTACACATCATCAATTAAACAACATTCGTTCTTACGTACTATGTTATTTCCTATGTTTTAAAATAATATTTAGCATCATTTCTTTATATATTGAATATTGGCACTTAAGGTAAATTTCTTAAAGAGAATTACTAGAAAAATTTGTGTCTTTTTGTCAACAGGTCGGGCTTTCGTACATATTCTTCGTCCTAGCCCTTTGGATTACCGTCATCTCTGAACTTTTCGCGGGAAAAGTATGTCTCCCTCACTTGTAAATGTCATTTCATCACCTCTACTGTAAATATCATCACCCAGCGTCCAAGTTCCATTCACCAAACTCAATTTTTGTAACTTATGATGGTTCAGAAACGGAAGGTCGAAATAAACGTGCAAAATGAGTAAGCCCTCAAGACCAATGTATTACAATATATATGGATAATTGTAACACAATACACGCTTAAGCCTGGGCCAACTGGGTGCGCCACTTCATCCAGGCAGAAAGAGGTCCATGGTCAGGGATGTACTTCACGTTAGCTCCATCGGGCTGCAGCTGGCACTTCTCCTTCATGGTCTCGTAGACATCACGCTCGAACTTGGTGAAACCCCACTTCTTCGAGACGTAGATCTTCTGACGTCCGGGGAACTTGAACTTGGCGCGACGCAGGGACTCGATAACGGCAGCCTTGTGACGATCAGTAGAGCGGATGCTCATGATGGGCTGGCCAATGTGGACACGAGCGACAGTTCCCTGGGGTTTACCAAAAGCACCACGCATACCGGTCTGGAGCCTATCAGCTCCAGCGCACGACAACATCTTGTTGATGCGGATGACGTGGAAGGGGTGAAGTCTCATTCGAATGTGGAAAGCATCCTTACCGCAGTGCTTCACAAGATACTAAACACAGAGACGACATTTGGGACACGTCATTTGGAATGCACACAATAAGTGAAATACCTTGTTGGCGCAGATACGGCCAGCTTCCAGGGCTTCAGACGACAGCTGTTCGTACTCATCAGAAACCAAGTGGACGCACAGAGGGAACTCTTCTACACTAGCCTTCTTACGACCCAGATCGAAGATACGAATCTTGGGGTCGGGGACACCACGACAGAAACGTGACTTCGGGTACGGCTTGTTCTTGCAGTAACGATAACTAAACAGGAATAAGCAGAACCCAGTTAGAATCCACTTCAGTACTGTAATAACACAACGCGAAGGATGAAAAATGTCGACACTTACCAGCGGGCCGGTCGTCTACCCATTTTGACGGGATCTGCGAATACAAAAATTACCAAATATAAATTGCAAAGTTGGACACAACAGCACAGAAAATTTTTACAATATTTGGGCTAGGAAAAATATTGAAATAAGACGGATGCTACGGGATAAAACTTTTGCGTTACCCTAGTCGGATACGACGAGCTGTGAAGAACTGAGTGTTGCCTTAAACAAATCGATTTCTCAATGCAACGTTGCCAGCTGTGTTTCGCCAAGCGCACGTTTTATTTCATCAAGGACAAGAAATAAATAAATTACTTAAGAAATAAATTTAATTATAACTTATAGTCTTTATTTATCCATCTACCTATCTATCTTTGAAAATAATGAAATAAGATACACGTAATATAATAAGCAATATAAAAGATTGTACAGTTCAAATTTATCGATCAATATGAACAACTTAAAACTTCAGAGGATTGCAGATTTGAAAGAAGAAGCTAGCCCAAGCGGGATATACAACTGAACGTAGCCGAGTCCGAAGTACAGTAAACCAAGATGAAATGCTTTACAGGTTACCTTTAAGTTAAATATCGGGTATATAAATATAAGGTACAGTCTGTAGCAAAAAAGGGGGTTGCTGCTGGGCAGAAGTTGCTTGCTTATTGTTCGCACATATGACGAGACATGTAAACCCAAATAAGTGTCAAGTACAGAACTAGTAGTTTTTAATGAGATGGTTAAGTTTCAGTTGAACCACTTCGTTAGTTTTGCCAAAATAAAATCCTGAAATTTGAAAACTACAGCAATTTGCCGCCACTCAGAACCATTTTTGTTGTTGCTCTGGACTGTACTTGATACGGACAAAATATCTGTAATGCTATGTCTACATCAGCGAAGTTTGTGCCTTGCCCGCACAATGACAACTTATAACTGAGCTATTAAGGTATCCGTTTAAACTGATGTTTTTGACGATGGTATTGAACACGTGCATGGTGGAGTTGAAATACGCTGAATGAGGTATAAAAATTTTACTACTTTGGCTTGTGCCACCTTACGTACAAAAATGGAAAAGAACAAAGTATCGACGCGATTAAAGAAATATATTTAAGGTTCAAGTCAAGCAGAGGTTTTCAGCTTTTTTACAGTCTTCGCTTTCGGCACGGGCGGAGCTTCCGACTCTTCCGAATCTTCGTCTTCGAGCAGCTCATCATCCGCAGACGCACCCAAGACTCCGTTCTTTGCTTTCTCCAACGCACGAACTGAGATATACAAATTTAAAAAGAATTATAATTATATTCAGAGGTGACCAATACAAGGTCAACGTACTTTGCGACTGCAAGATGTCATTCTGTCGTTTGAGATCATCAATGTCCTGCTGATGCGCCGTGTTTTTGCGTCGCATGAACTGAATATAGTCGGCGGCCTTCTTCAGAATTTGGGCTCTGCTGGCCTATGAAAGTGGATATTTAACTGCTCTACTACAAATTGAATTTGCAACTGTACTTTGATGGCAACCTTTTCTCCTTGCAAGGAGGGTACCGAATCACGAAGACTGCTGAAACTATCCTTGATGTGGTCTCTGCGTTTCCTCTCCAACGCATTGTGATGTGCCCGTTTGTCCACCTAAACGAAAAGCAATAATGAGTCGTATGCGCACTATAGCTTACTATTCATACATGTTGGGACATTCCGCCGCTGCGGGAGTAGCCTCCTTGTTCATCTTCCTGCCGGAATAAAACAAAAACACAGCATTCAGTTTTATGTGTTTTCAGATTATCCTTGAGGTTCTAATTTAATGTGACAAGTGGACTCTTTCCAAGAACAGCTGGGCCTTGTTATCGTGCTCCGCAAACAACGTACCAGAAGTGTTGCTGGTACCTCATTCACGCAGCGAACACGCATACAGCCATTAAGATACGATCCAACCGTTACCTTAAGCCTATGTTGTTAAACTTAACATAAATTTAGGAGTGGGAATGCTTACGTCACTCTCGATATCAACGTCTCGTTCGTCGTCACTCATTGTTGGCGAAACTGCGTAGGACATTCTTCAAGGGATTCCCGAGCTTATTACAATATTTCAAGAAAAAGGTTGTTTTTTTTACAAATCCCAAGAAGACTGGTTTTTGAAAATTTCTCCTAAAGTAGTTATTCCTTGTGTGTATTTCCGAAATTACCAGTTACCCTACAAAACCTTCAAACTCAGCCCTCGACACTTTCTACACAACAAGCTAAGCCACCCCACCACCACAACCAGCTCAGCAGTGCTTCCACTCCGCAGTTTAAACTTCCCAATTGAACCAGTTTAGGTTCTGTTTTTTTCATAATCGTACGCTTTATATACCTCTCGCTCATTAAAAATTTCTCCAAAAGTGTAAAAAGAAATTGCGCTGTTTAAGTTCTTACGGAACTTGTAAATACATAGAGTTTTTTTTTAATTTTGCGTTGATGTTCGATTACTTCACGTGTGAAATTTACGTCGTGGCAGAAGCACTGCGGTGCTGCCCGTGGGTTGCGCGGGTCGTCCGCCGTACATAGACCTTCTGCTCCGCCTCCATGCTTTATGATAGTCTTTCCGCTCGAGCTGATGAGATATTTTACGTCGTGTAACCATGAATGAAGTAAGCTGTTTTAAATTAAACTTCCAAACTGCTGAGAGGGTTGTTCATGTTGAACATTTCTTTGTCCTACTAAGCATCTTGGGTAATTAAACGCCGTTTTCTGCTTCAACCAAAGGCCCATGCAGTATAGTGGAGGAACTAGTCGTTGTATTGCGCTGCCTGGTCTGTGGCGGACCAAACGTGGCTTCACACTTGTTTGGTCGTTGTGGATGCGTGTAATCGATAAAGCGATAGCCGATACGTTCGTACTATTAGCCCTATTTGTCCGGGGGAAAAATCTGTAACTTAAACTCTTATTGTATCATGTCATATATTTCGATTTGTATGACTCTATACGATATTGCTTAAAAGTTAAAGTAGCATTTCCAATAGATAGTTTTTCTTCGGTCACTATAAAATTCAACAAAAACCGCTCAAATAATATTATATTATTAATAAGTTACTGAATTGTATGATTGCTAATGTACATATTTTATATTAATCGAGTCCATCAACGTGCTGGATGACAACTGAAATTCATAATAACAAATTGTTAGTAGCAAAACATTAATCACTTATTATAACTACCGTGTGAATGTATTTAGTTGAAAGATCGTAGGTATATCATCTACTCTTATCTGTTGATTGCTGTGAAGCGTTTATCTTTATTACTTCTAAAATGTATAATGTGTAAAGAAGTTGCGACCATAAATTTTCATACTCGACTTTCCGTCAAATTGTCCAGATGTTGAGGTGACTTAAGTAAATAATGTTCGAGGACTTGAAGCTGCACTCACGGAAAATCTAAGACCAGCTCCAACATTCTGCAGTATTTGGAAGTTGCCACTGAGTTATATTTAAGATAGCAAGACGTACTATAATCTTTATCCGCAGAATGGATAATTTTGTTAAAATTTTTAGTTAGCCAATGAAACATATTTCCAGCAGTACTCGTCTACACAGCTCATCATGTATGGAAGTCTGCCGGTCTGTATAAAATAGGAAATTACAGATACTTCGCAGCGGTCGACTTTAGTCATCGAGCTGGCATAACAGGGCAACTCCTCTCTTAATCCAATGACTTGGTTTCTGGAGAGTCGGCAAAGGTAGCGACAAGATAAAGTTGGTCGAGTGACCGGTAGTCGACAAGGTTCCATGACGCTCGGAAGTTCTGTAAACGGGGCATTTGTAAAAGTAGTATCCCCCTTTCTCCGTCTGCTGATGTTCTTCCTTAGCGCCTTTCTCCCGAGGGTATAGCCAGAGCATTGGCATTTCCTCGCAGAGGATCTTTGGTCTTTGTTCGCAGAGGCTTCCACTGTCGATTAAACAGATCGTTAGTTCGCAAGTCCAATAGAGACTACAACGTGTTCTTAGTTACTGGACATGATTAAACCCGTAGTTCTGTGCTTATGCAAGAGTTATCTGTATGTGCACAATGTTGATCATGTTTCAAAAAGAAATAAGGCATACTTGTCATAGTCCCATCTGGCACCGACAAGGTAGAGACCAGTGATGTAAACCCCATTATCTGGAGGTTTTTCCCTATCTTTGGGGTGAACGATTTCGCAGTGGTGAATGAGTCGATCCACTGGGATGTTGTGGAGTCGGGCAGTTGTTTGAAGCACACCCGTAAGGAAGGATTGCGGGAAGGAGAACGCAGGTAACGAAAAGGCTGCAGGTTGACCGGTTTCAAACCAATCCTTTGGGAAAATAACAGTTAAAGACTGCCATCATTATAGGTTAAGAATATAATAGCACAACAGGCGTACCTTAAAGAATTTGACTCTCTCAGTTAGATCGCTTATGTAACTCCTCATAGGTTTCAAACTAGGGTACGAGACAGCTTTCCACGGTTTGGGAAGTTGATTTTTCGAAAGCGACCGTACCATCGACTCTAGTTCTGCGGTCATCGAGACGTGTCCTGCCACAGCTTTCTGTAGGTCTGTCAAGCTCGTACGTATAACACTGAGGAGGTTGTTGTAGCGTCCCATTTCTTGAACCAGAACTGTGTTCAGTGGCTTACTGTAACTGATTGGAAACTTCTGTGCAGCGGTATCCAAGTCAAAAACCCCGGGCAGCTTGGGAGATAAGAGGTAAATTTTAGTTCAAGTTTGAACGACATATTTGATACATTAAAAAATTATACACTCAGCTTAGGATTATAAGGTGTTTTACATGACTGTAACAAGGCAATCAGTGGTAAGATTTACTTGATTCAGGAGGTCTGCAATTGTTTCAGCTAGCTTCACGTCCGCATTGGTACTAGTATCAGTTTCGGTGTCATCCTGCTTCTCTTGAGAGCCACCGATATGGCAACTCTGTAGAGAGAGGACAGTTGTTAGCAACTTCTTCCCTTCCTGCAAATCTCTTCCGATAGTAACGTTATCGTGAAGCCCAAAGACGCTTGGGATCTGCATTTGGGGTAGACTGTGGATCGCCGCCACAAAGTCTGGGTACTCCAGAGAATGCGGAACGAGATAGCTGTCTTGCTTGCCTTCAGTTAAGTAGTACTTGGAAGTAAGGACGAGATCTTCGTGGCAAAAGTCAGCGAGTAAGGTGTGCAAGGTTCTCCGATCCCAGTCGTCGGTAACCCGGCCTCCGTAGTGGCATTCCCCTATTAAATAGTTTAAAGCATCGTACGGAACTTTGGAGTAATCGTTAACGAATATATGCAGTTGGCGTAGAGATATTTTCAGGTCCGAGTCGTCGAATGCGTACGGGATGTTCCAGCCAATGGGTCCGTAGGTGCGTCTCTCCTGCACTAAAGCGTGGAAAAAGCACAAACCAAATGCCAGTTTCCTTAAAGCTAGGTGTTTTTCCGCGCTTGTCTCCTCTCTGATTTCAAATTGTTCCAGAGGATCTGGTTTGAAGGTTCGAAGTAGGTTTTCTTTCAGACCTAGAGGGGGTTCGTTTGTTATCTTGACTCCGTTCTGCAACACAGCTACGGGAAACTGTTCTGAAGGATATGAAGTAAGCCACAACCTGAAGCCTTCATGCAGTATTTCTGTCCTGAGGTTTTCGCAGATTCGTTCCAGTGAAGGCATCCACGAAGCTGCTAGATGACAGTTTTGTAGAATGACCCAGTCGCCAGAGAGTTTTGCGTGTGCTATCTTTTGTTCAGCCAAAATTCCCTGGCCTTGTCCCAGTGAAACTATATGCAAGCGAGTTTCCGTATAACCGCGTTCCTCTGCAAAGCGTAACAAGCAATCCATGGGATCCGCACCAGACGTGAGCAGGAAAATCAAAGGAGAACAGCAATTGGAATCAGCGTAGGAGTTGGACAAGTTGAAGGCTGGGGGTGTTACAAAGTTGACTCCCATTTGGGCGGCCACGAAAGAGCGCACCATGGGTATAATTTTGTCCGGAGCCAAATACCTACAGACTAGTAGCTTTTGAAAAGGAGTCAGTTCTGCATCCAGGTTATCAGGCAAATGTTCTTCGAACAGGTTTTGCTTATTGACCAAGTCTTCCCACGCTGGATCGTTGGTTAGAGATGATTTGAGAGATTCAAAGTAGGCAGCGCTGCCCAAGTGACAAATGTCATCCCAGCTGTTGGTGCACAACCAGCTAGGACCAGGCGGGTTGGTTGAACGGTTAGAAACTGAAACTGAGTTTAGGAACAGCTCCATCTCAAATTTTGCAACCAAGCCGTAGGATATCATGATAGATGTAGTGAGAGTCATCGAGAATGCCAGTTTGTCCTTTTCAAAGAGAGATCTGCAGACGTTGCAGTAGAGGCTATAGGTGAAGTTATCTTGTAGAGTTTTCAGTCTTTTCGACATGTCGTCGGACTTTTCACTTGCTGCTATCGAAGCTAGGAACAGGCGAATGAACCAGGCTAGAGAGTATTGATACATTGGGTCGACATTGGCAAGCTCTGCGACGCAGAAGAATAAAACAGCCGCATGTTTGGCTACCGGAAAGTAATGTCGACGAGAAGTTTCTATGTTGGAAGCCGTTTGCAACGCTAGTTCCTGCTTCCTCGAGATGTCTTGAGAAAGGACCTTTGACGTGTTCAGTACCTCTATGGCAGCTTCGTTCTCCAACAGATTTCCGTCTGCAGTTGCCAAGGTTTCCAAGATTTTGCGTTCGACCTGTAAATTGAGATTAAATTTGTGCATTATGAAAACATTTTCCTGTGACGGGATCATAATACACGTTCATATCATACGCATTATCTATCATGAAATGAAATATCTGGTTGACCTATTACTAAGTTTGAACGCAAAATGTTGAAAGATGAAGCAAGATAGATGGGGTGGTTTCATACCTCTTGCAATGCAGCACGGCAAGCAGCGCCTTCTTTCACCAGACTCTGCCTCGTTTCCTCTAGGTCAGGTCTCTCTTGTGCTACCACTATACTAAGAAGCTGATCCTCTAAGCCCTCCAGTGTTATGCTGGCATTGATTATGGCAACTTTGGTTGACACTTCTGGTAAATAGTGCGGGTTCCGTAGCTTGGTAGTCAGGTAAAGTTGAAACTGAGCGTTGTATTCGACCATAGCATCTCCCAACTGGATCATTTCCAGACCTCCTTGTTTGTTAATGGAACGCGTCAACAAAGGATCCAGCGCTGGATCCAGATGCTCGCCGACATCTTCGAACAAAACTGGTCTTCCTGCTGGCAGACAAGTCTCAAGTACCCTGAGCCAGTCACTCTGAGTCGGGCGAATGATGACGAGACCTCTCTCTTTCTCAGAATTTTTCAGCCACTGTAATGCTTGTCCTTGAGGGTCAATAAGCAGAGGCCACTTTCGCTGGTTGTACATCATAACAGCATTATCGATGGAAAAGTTGTCCCGAGGTAACCCCGCTTCCGTCCAACCTTCGGTTTGTACTGCGGAGCCCAGTGTTGCTGCTAAGCTGAATCTCGAAGAACACGTAATTCCCACCTCGTTTATGTACTCGGACCATACTGCTATGCTTTGCTCTCGAAAAGTCGACGTAAAGGGGCCCAAGTAAGCTATACAAGCAGCGGCTAAAAGTACATCGCCGGTGAGACTGCTTAGCTTTTGCTCGTACGTCTCTTGCGCTTCGGACCAACGCTGCCTTTCCTGGCCCAGTCCTCCTACCAGAGCCTCGGCACGCGCTAATCGTTTAGCGCACATGTCCACCTCATTGACCAGCTGTTCTCTACGTCGGCAAGCTTGGTCGTAGTCTTCCTTTAGTTTAGCTAGTCGTGCTTCCAACTGGGCCACCTGAGAGCGTTTAGCTTCAAGCAGAGACATGGTCTCGGCGAGGCTTTCTTCAGCGGCATGTAGTCGTGCTTTTTTGGGTAATACAACCTTGGCAGCCCTGTTTATAATGATGAGATCCCAGATGTAACCGACATAACCGATTTGATATTGATTTTAGAAATGCCTACCTGTCATACATTTCGATAGCTTTAACCCACTTGCAAAGACCCTCAGCTGCACTAGAGGCTTTAGCTACAATTGCAGGATCGAACTCGGGATTGGGTAGAAACTCTGAGCGAATCTTCGTCATTATATGCGCTGGGATATTGTCCTTATTGTACTCTTCGTATAAAGATGTAAACAAACAGCTGTATTATAGTCCAGTTATTTGGGAATTTAACTACAGAGGGCTAATATACCTTTGAGATGAGTTAAAAATCCGATATCATTCAAGATTTTCTTGCTTGGCCCCCAGTAATCGAATATCTGAATTTTGTCAAGATTCAAACATGAGTTTAAAAAAGCAAAGTCGGTACCAAGACAAACAACGTGTTTACCTTCTTCCCGGATCCTGCAGGATCCTGAATCTTTTCTGGTTTAACATCTTTCATAACGCAAACGGCAGCCATTACTGTTTTGATCGGGCGAGGTGGATTCTTCATAGACTTGACCAAAGTAACGTCTGATGGCTTTAAAGTATCCAGCGCAGCCAGAGCAGCTAGTGTGACAATTATTTTTCAGTTGCATTAATATGTTTGGTACCACCTACTCAGCTGAAACAACCAACTACATACGTGACACACGAGTGCACGGGGTAACTCTGTGTACATAAACAACCACTAGTGACAAACTACCGTAATTGTTTGAAGTACCAAAGACTTAACTTCGCAGTACTGTAATGTAACTGTTACCTTCCAAGGCAGGAAGCGCTTCAGCTAGGTCTGCTTCACACTCTGCTTTAAGAGCCTGCGAAACAGCCGCCTGCTGGTTAGCTGCAACCTCGTCAGCTCGAACAAGTAATGAGGCCCGCTCCACCTCGTTTGACTCTTGCTCTATTGTTATCATCATAGCCTCAACCTGTTGAGACGCTTCCACCAGTTTTGGCTGCAGGTCCGAAAGCTCCGTCTGCATTCGATTCACTTGGGCCGAAGCTTCGGCCAGACGAGCAAGTCCGCTGCGATACCTCTCAATAGCAGCGCGAACACTCTGCTGTTGCTGACTCATCAGGTTCCTGAAGACGTCTAGCAGAGTCAAGTATGAAGCAGGTGTGATGTAAACAGGGCGCCGTGTTCTAGTAGTGAAGGTATTCGCCAGTTTCCTAGAAGACGAACATGTAAGAGTCTTTCTCAGGGTGAATTTAGATCTTTGTATCTTTTACCTTGCATTGGTGTGAAAATACTTGCAAACCTTTGCTACGGGTTCCTTCAAATTCTCATCGATAACGGTGCTGGACATGCAGTTTTCTGCTACTTTCTCAAGAGCTTCTTCTGGCCATACCTATTTGTTAAGACCGTGTTAACGTTGGTATGCAGCTGTCACATAATTATGTAGTTGAGATTATATAATACCTCGAACCAATCAATAGTACAGCAGTTAATGAGAGAAGGAAAATAGCGAACACAGTTTTGCAGTGTGGTTCCTAAAGGGCTGAAAGCGAGCACAAGATGCAATTTATCTCGGCACTGCTGGCTGAATAGACCCAATAAGGTAGCGGGACTCGCTTCACCGTTAGGGTCCTGATGGCGGTACGAAGTTCTTACTAACTGCAGAAATAGAATTAGTTGTTTGTAAACACCACAGTTAAGTACACCTTGCACAGTTGCATGTATTACTTCAATAATCTCCTGTTTTTCTTCGATGGTGAACAAGTTGGACACTTCACCACTGTTGAGAAGAGAATCGACATCTTGCAAGAGCGCAGTGTTTTGGAGCTGGGTATCGAGAATTAAAAAGACCACATCCTTGCCTTGCCCTCCTGCTACTCTGAGGACGCGCTTGACATCTTCACGCCAATCAAGAAACCCTGGGTACAAAATAAGGAACGGTTAAGGAAATGGCAATAATGGCGACGAACTCACATTGTCCCGAGAATAAGAAACAAGGTCTATTAGAATACGAGTTGCACATTACCGTAGTTTGATTTGGCTGCTGGTTGGAATAGGGGAAAACCTGACATGGAAGCAGCCAATTTGGTGAGGGACTGTCTTCCAGAACCGCCGACGCCAATCAGTAGCGCATGTCCTCCCGATATCCTAAGCACGCGGCTTATACGGGACAAGTGCTTCAAAACGTACCTGGACATGAGTGTTCACAAACTCCTATACTGAGCTAGAACCGCATCTTTAAAGGTAATTGTCTGTACCTGAACACGACCAGATTCAAACGTACTTTGTTCGTGTTATTGTAATCGTTGATGTAGGTCTGGACGACGCTGTATAATCGAGACACCTCTACAATTTCCTCGTAGTTTCGATCTTCGTAAAGCAAATCCGGTACGAAGTAGTCACCGAAGAGCAAGTCATCTAGGGCTGACATGGGTACCTAGGACACAAACCTGGTTTTCATCTTTGGTTCCTAACGAGACTAACTTGCCTGAGTACCTTTCCTTCTATCCTACCCAGGTGCTCCAATAGAGCATCAAAGTTTTCACGGAAATGATTTCGCACACACTCCCGCAACAGTAAGTAGAGCCATTGAGAGTCCTGCTCGTCCACTAAACGGTCCCCAAATACGCGAAGAACTTCATGGACCCACAACCTGCATCCACAAATACCATTTTCAATCTTCCAACACCGAGCCTAAGTTATCTTCACCTTATGAAGATCTTCCTATTGTCAGCAGCTTCTTTCTTGACCAAGCAGCAGCCGTGAATAACACGTGCGAAATCGCGCAAGTTGAACACGTAGTGCGATTTGGATGGTGTCGGCAGCAGAGTGCGCAGAGATGAACGGTAAACTTCCAAAGTGGCGTGCACAACGGACTCCACCAGACTGAAAACATCTGGAGGAAATCCGCCGTTCTAGTTTACAGAACTGAATCAGACATCTGACCAAAGTGACTGCTGTACTAACTGCCCTACAGTGCTAACTGTGGACTACTGTAAACTAGTGTACGAACCTTTAAATGCATGGTAAGGATGGTGGAAAATATGTGATTCATTGTTGCATCGGAAAAGGGATTGACCGCAATGATGTGGAAATGTCGCAAGAAACGAGGGGAAACTATTTGCCTGCTTCCTCCAGGAGGTCCCATTGCAGCCAGGATGTGGACATCTTTCAGTTGCACCGGACTTGCATCCTTACGATCGTACCACTGGTTGTGGTCGAAATACTGACGCAGCAGTTCGATAGGAGGCTGGGCTCCGTACGTTTCTTTGGCCGGCATATTCAGATCATCAATAAATACAAGACATTTCTTTCCTGCAGGCGGAGCCAGCACACCTTTCTTACGGCGCTCCAAATGGCCAAGGATGAGATCCTTGAAGCATCATTGGAAAAGCATCATCAGCACTAACCCAAGTGCGTAACTGTAACTGAAACTCTTACCTGCACTTGACTCGAGGTGGTCTGTGCGGTGAACGCTGAACACAAGTGAGTGTAAGATGCTTCGTTTAAAGAAGATATCTTTTCCTGGATACATAGTGTTTTCCCCGTTCCTGTTGATCCCACTAAAAGCATTGGACTTTGACTGAGAAGCCCTAGCTCCAGTAGGTAAGAATACCTGAAAGTACCACTACATTTATATGAAGCCCTTATAGCCTATATACTACTGGTTGTATTTGAAGTATTTTTTAACATCCTAGCTAACACGTCAAAGGCTGACGAGTGAAGTTACCGAGCAGTGTCTGCTGTGGGTACAACCAGGCGCTTCAAAGAAACATTCTCGGGTAAGGTAAAATTCCTTATTGTCTCTGCCCATTGTCGCCACTGTCCACGCTGTTTGTACTCGTACACGTAATCGTAGGCAGTTCCATCTGGTGGCAAATGGCATTCCCATCGGCCAACGTTGGAAGGATAAGGATACGTTTCGTTTTTGCCTGCAAAACAAAGTCGCTTGGTTTCTTTTAGGAATAAAAAAACACACTTAAGTACCTGTCAGAAGAGAGCGTATAAATGTGTCAAATTTTATCCTGCTGTCACTGTCCAAAGTTCCGCCAATGGTCCAAGTGGCTGAGAAAAGCAATGAAGCCTGCAGCCATGCCCTGGCATACCGCACGTCTTTTAAGCCTGTGCAAGCACGTTGCATTAAGGCCTGAAGACTCTTCAGCAAAAACCTTTAAGAATGACGTAAAAGATCAGCTACCCTTTACCCTTTAAGGATCGTTGTATAGAGAGAAAAAAAAACTTACTGGACTTTGCTATTTTCTTCTGCTGCTACTATTTCGGTTCCGTGTTTTCTCACGTGCCCGAGAGTAGCTGGAACAATCCAGTGGATTAGACCGACAAGAACATTTTCTACACTCTGTCGCCAAGGAGCCTGCATCAGTTTTAAAACGCATTAACTTACATATGACGACCATCTGTGAACACAAGAAGTTTTACATTGAATGAATGCAGCCACGAGTGCACTAGGGGCTTCCAGCCAAGATCTCGCGGATCGACGTAGACCATTCCACATCGAGAGACCGTTGCTGGAGACGCCTGAAACGTTAAAATGACAAGAAGGTGAATAAGATACCCAACTGAACTTAAACGAAACAAACCTGAGTCAAGTCCATAACCTCAAACACAACTGACATGGATGGAGTCAGAGGAATGATCTCGCCAGATGTTAGGCAGAGCTTTTTGTTATCATCGAGAACGGTATTGAGGTTTTCAATCCACACGGCGTCGACTGGACCGTCGAAAATGATCCATTTGCGTTCGAGGCTCGTGGATGTTGACATGTCGCGGAAAATACGAGACACTACTCCATCTATCCATTCGTGCGTTATGAGGTCAAACTGACCAAACAGAAGGCCTGGACTAACTGCTTTCGGGTTCAGTGATTTGTAGGAAACCCCTTGGTAACTTGCATGTCCTTCTTTACACAAATGATTCAGCGCTGCGGCCAACACCTTAGTAAAGGGCTAGCGTGAGGAGGGGACCGTCAATAGTGTGTGTAAATGACGCTTACTTGTATAATTACGGTTTTCCCGCCCATCGGACTGCCAACAAGCATAAAACCATGTCTGACCAACATTGTCTCGTACATTTGTAGAACCTTCTGCACAAATTCCTCGGTAGCCATCAGGTTGCGTTCATTACAGATCTGCATGATAAAACGTAGTCAGTCTAATTAAGCAGTATTCCACAGAACTCAGTTACGTAGTTGATGGCTTCAATCAATTCTGCATGCCTCGCTTTGGGTAGCGGTACTCCCGGAAACAGATCAGCGATAATCCCTTGAAAGAGCACAAGGTCCCCAGCAAGGAATTTTGGCAAGTTTACGTCAAGAAGGGATCGAAGAATTAGCGAATCTTCTGAATCGTCGGGGCAGTGAACTTTAAGATTGCCCGCTGCCACGAGAACGGCTTTAACCGCTCTCATACCATAATCGTAGTGGCTTTGAGTGGACAGCTGCTCTGAGCAAAGCTTGTAGGTTGTGACGATTTTTGCAGCCAAGTTTCTGGCATCGGTAAAGCCATACGAATACAGGGAAATCTCTCCAATCATGGCGTAATCCGGAATCATCATGGCTACGGTGCGGAATAAGACCTATACACAGAATGGAACGAGGATCTCTCAGGAATTACAATCGGTGAGATCTGGAAAGAGAAACCTACTCGTAAATTATCGGGTAGTTCGGAGCGTCCGGCATATCCTGGGTTCATGGTAACGCAGACGAAGCACATGGGATTTAAACGTAACTCGGTTCCTTCGAAAAGGAAGGTTGTCCGATGGGTTTGCATTGCTGTCAATATGCATAGCATCTGCTGCGCCACAACGGAGAGAACTTCTGCTTCGATACGGTTAAATTCGTCAAAGCAGGCCCACGCTCCGGTGCACGCTAGGCCCTTGAAAAACTTCAACAACAAAAAATGAAGCTCAGGCTGCTTGTTAGTTAACATGCAGCAGTAAAACAGTTTCGTTGCTTGCAATACAACCTGGAACGAGTAAGAGTGAAGTGCGCGGTTCCCTTACCTTGCCCATGGCGACGTAGTCTAATCCGTCAGAACAGTTGAAAACGAGGCACTGAACGGCCAAGGCCTTGGCCAAATCTTTAGTTGTTTCTGTCTTTCCTGTTCCGGCTGGTCCTTCTGGAGCCCCGCTCAAGTGTAAGTGGTAAGCACCGATCAAAGTCCGATAACATCGATCGGTGAGAGGAGTTATAACCAGACGCGGAGTGTTACCGAGGTACTCGTTAGCGTAACGGAGAGATGCGTTGATCATACGTACTTGGATATTTTCATCGGCGCCCACATAATAACTGTGAAAAGAGCAGACTGAATCAATAGGTTAATATCCAGGTTAATTGCACTGTCGACACTATACCGTAGCTGTGCAATCCAGTGAAAATCATCCACTGTTGTAACGTTCTTGTCGATGAGTT
Organism: Leptestheria dahalacensis; assembly: GCA_022114935.1. Taxonomy (NCBI): domain Eukaryota; kingdom Metazoa; phylum Arthropoda; class Branchiopoda; order Diplostraca; family Leptestheriidae; genus Leptestheria; species Leptestheria dahalacensis. The sequence goes on from JAIQCU010000086.1 coordinate 25,164, forward strand.
CTTGTATGACGTCTCTTGTGTGAACTTCAGTAACAACGAGGGCACCCAGAGTTATTCTAGCCAGGTCAGGTAAGGGCATACGAACGAGCGTAGCACTCTCTCGTAGTTGGGCCTTTGTACAAATCAGGTGCTGTGAAACAGGATTCATGGGATCACTACGCAACAATTCATACCTGGACTGATTTCTGATACTCCTTCAGCGCCAATTTCCCTTGAATGATGGCCTTGGTAATGCCAGCAGTCCATTGCACCTGAGCTGCGCAAAGAACTGCTTGCCCAGGCACAGCTGAAACCCACTCTTGGCGAGAACTATTCGCCGATATGTGGACGGATTTTAGAATTTCGCGCTGAACAGCAGCCGTCATGCTCTCTTGCACCTTAAGAGAATAACATCTCTCAGAACGATAGTTATTGTGGATGCTATACAGTATACAGACAAACCTGCAATAACCATTGCTCTACACTACCTCTAGCTTCCCTGGTGTCGATAACTTTCAGAAACGGTATTCTCTCACCCTGTGGACTAATCATTGCATGAATCCTAAGATCATCGTCAAATTCAAGCGAAGCAATGCCCTCAAAGCACTTTTTCAAGTGAGGTTGAACACGTAGCGGGTCCTTGGTTTCAGATAAAATTTCTAGCATTTCCTCGTTGGACAGGAAAAAGAACCTATCAAGGAAAGGAAGCACGAAAAGTTCATTACCGGCAATGCACAATTAGCACTACTGCATCCAAACCTTGAAAAGTACAGTCGTTTCTTTTCCAGATAAGTGTTCACACCATGGTTAATCTGTTCAAGCAGCTCGGAACTTCTGGTCAACTGTTCTAGCATTCCCTCTTTACCGGCAGTGTCCATAACTTTCGAATTCTGGGTAATTGAATTCATGACTAGACGCCATACGCTGTCCACTTCCTGCAGGCAAAGTCTTGTTTACCCGATAATCTGGTTTTACAACAATAGTTAAATCTTACCTGGAAAAGTGAGGCTTCCTTTGGCATTTGCTCGATAATATTCGGTGAAGAAAAGATGGGTTCCAAGTAGAGCCATTGCCCCTGCACCGACAGGAACTCGTCTATGGTTCTCTGGATCCTCAGCAGAGTACTTTCCCAGGCGTTAAGTTGACCTTCAAAATATGTTAACAGTTATTTTATCTATATATATTTTTGTTTATTGTACATTAATATATCATTAATTTTATCACGTGGTGAATCTAGCAATCACGAAAGCTTTGGTACCTTCAACGGGGCGTACGAAGGGAGACCCTTTCATGGTTTGAGTTTTGACAAGGTGGTCGTCAAGAACCGTCTGGATATCATCCACGCCGGCGAGGATTACCGTTTCAGTGTCTCTGAACACAGAAGTAACAGTTATGTTACCATGATTTTATATCCTCGGTAAATCGATTAATAATAGGCCGTAACGCGAAATGTTAAACCTGTATTTTGTGGTTGAGAAATGAACGTTAGTCCACTCCTCGGCCATAGACTTCATGGTGCGCTCTAGGCTGAACTCTTTACTAGCGGCCCCGCTAATAGTTTCGAATCTGTTCGTTTAAACAGAACGTCAGTTTACATGGTTTGAATATGAAGTATACACGTGGGTACTGTTCTAAATAACGCATGAGATCTAGCCGCAGCAGTTTTCGAAGACTGGTTCCTGCGTTAGGAGTCAGGTCGGTGCCGGCGAGAAGCGACATCTCTTGCCAGTGCCGAGAACGTAACCCAGGATTGCACAGAACAGATATCAAAGCCAGGTTTACCTGTTGAAATACAACAATATCACAAAAAGAAAGGATTTTGAGAATGGAAGAAGGCGAGAATACCTTAAACTGTTTAATATCTGCAATAGCTTTATGGCAAATCCTTAACGGAGGGGGCAACTGTGTTGGATCGTTGCTGTCAACGTTATACCGCCGCGTCGATGTCGCTTCTGCCGTTTCCTGCTGTTTCCACTTTGACCGGAAAATTTTTTGCAGCTTAAACATCTCTCTGTAAGTATATACAGAACGTAACGTTCGTGACGGTTTAAACCCAGTGGTGAAATGAAAAATTACCTCGCCAGTTCATCTGTATCGTTTTCGACGCTATCTGAATTCAAACTATCAAAATCGCCGTCCAGCCAACGTTTCACCGACTTGCGCCACCGCAGCGCTGTCGAGTACAGTTTGGCGAAAGGTTCCAAAAAGACACTGATTTCATTGATGTCGGGAAACGTGGAGAACGGGTATTTGAGCAAGACTTCTTCGTGGTTGATCCAGGATGCTGTCTTCTGTAACTGGTCCAGTTTACTTGTCAGGGCCTTGACATCCTTGACGTAATACTCGACGGAATCGTAATCGCCCAAATTGTTAAACATCTTGGTCTTTTCTCGCAGACGTTTCAGGTCTCTCTGGGTTTTCTCTAGTGTTTCTTGGTAATTCTCTTCGAAATGGCGCCTGTGCTCGGCCAGAACCTAATTTGACATCGACATCATCATAAGACAGGATTTCAGGAGCAATAGACCAGCTATACTTCAACAACGGAGTCGAAAAGAGGAGCAATGTCGTCGGGCCCTTGGAAAACCTGGACGCACTTTTCAATGTCCAATTCCGAAAAAATCACGTACGAGGTCATCTCAGCAAAATGAATCTTCAGACTACTGATTCTGGTCGCAATGTTTAACAGAGTTTTAGTCCTGGCTTCGTCGAGATAGCTGCTTCTGCCCATCAGCTCTGAAGTGTCGGATGGCGCACTAAGGATGCGTACTCGGATATCGTCCAGCGACTTCTGTAGTCTTTTATCCCATGAGAAATGTACCTTTTCACCAGTTTCATAAGACGTCAGTACTTAAAACTTACTCGTTTGTTTCAAAGCGAAAGTTTTTGAGCAAGTGATCCTCTACTTGGCCCAGGTAGCTTTTTATCTTCGCTTCCAGAGACTGTTTCATTCTGACCAGATCAATGCTAAATGGAGGGAAAAAGCAAAGTAATTTAACTGACTAATGTAGCAAGATCATAAGTAGGTTTACCGTAAGTAGCTACCATAACGAATATCAGGTTCCTGTAGAGTAATCGAGAGTCTTTCCTTTAAATTCCCGTGTTCGTTATACAGTTCATCTTTCGGGAAATGATTCGTCTCCGTAACTCGAACGGTTTCGAGCAGATTGCAGCTCAAAAAGCTTGAAAACCGGTTCCCTGTTGTCAAGATTAAGGGACCACTGGTTTACAAAACTAACATGAAACTATAGATTGCAATCTTGCTCTTAAACGTCACTTACTGCAGCACTGAAGGTTCTCCTCTAGTTCTTGAATGCATGCTCGAATGTACGTTTGAAGTGAATCTCGAGATCGGTGAACTATCTCTTCGGGCAGGGATAGTTTCAGTTCTGGTGATATCGCCGCGATAACAGTGGAAAGTCGCGAAACAACCTGATTCGGACAGTGTTGGAGTCAGCAGTTTCTTTAGCATGTACCGTTCTTACCTGTTCGAAGGTATTCGTCAAGCAACTGTCCATTTCTAAAGAGGCCGGTACAGAGGTGACTTGTCCGCAATCATCGAAAATGCAGTTCACCGCTAGCAGAGGACAGGTAGGGGTTGACAGGAACCAGACGAAACTGTTCAAAATCCGAACTGCTGCCTCTTGAACCTTATTTCAGTTAAGCTAATTACTTCACTTCTAAAGGTGCTATAGTTGAGTGCTATTAACTTGTAAGGATACGAGGGTATTCGCCATTCTCAGTAGTTTCAAAGTTTTAAGATGTGATGCCTTGTTGTTGATAGAACCGATTCGCGAGATCTTTTCCTGGGCTTCCCTGGCGAGTCCTTCCAACACTGAGATGACGTCTTTAAAGTTGTCCACAATTGCATTGCTGAAATCGTTCGGCGTTACACCGCTGTCACTGAAACATTCAGCGATGGTATTATACAACTTAATCTATTAAAAGTGAAAGTAGTCACTTTGGTTATGCTTGGAAATACATTCTTTCAAATATTTAAACAACATAGATTTCCTGTTTACTATTCTTGCCAGGCGAGAGTTCCGAATTTGAGTTCACCGCATCTCTTTTGCAAATTGGCGATCACTTTTTGAACTCGAGGATTCAAGGTCAGCAGGAGGCGCCCCAGGTCGGTGCGGATCTTACTGAAAGCAACCAGTTTGTGACGAGGTCTATGAAAAAGTCAGAACATTCATAAGTAGCGTAATTGCACAGAAATCAGTTCATAGTTGATGTGATCCTTACGCGATCCCCCAAACTGTGGTTTCTCTGTAAGTGTGCGAACTATGCAGGTTGACGCAGAGGGCTTCGTTGTAACTTTCAATGCATTCTTCTTTCAGCCGAAGTAGCGCGGGCGATTTTGTATTCAAGTTACGAATGGCGGCTCTCTTAAAAAAGACAGACAGATAGATAGATTGATAGATAGACAGATAGATAGATGGACAGACAGACAGACAGACAGACAGACAGACAGGCAGACAGACAGACAGACAGACAGATAGATAGATAGATAGATAGATAGATAGATAGATAGATAGATAGATAGATAGATAGATAGATAGATAGATAGATAGATAGATAGATAGATAGATAGATAGATAGATAGATAGATAGATAGAGAGATAGAGAGATAGAGAGATAGACAGATAGACAGACAGAAGGTAAAAATGTTGCAACAGATGTACTCACATGAAGTTAACCACTGCCTAGTGCAATTACCATAATATCCTTAATATTTATTCATCTCTTAATTAATGAAATATTACTAAAATGTACACAATATATTATAAGCAATAATGGAACACATTTGATATTAATATCAGCAATAATAATTAATAATAATAATTTTTAAAACCAATAAGTAATGATGTAAACAGTACTGTATTATTAAGTAGTTCCGCTTCCTGGAACATACGGTATAAAAGTACCTTGACGATCTTTTCCATCCAATACTGAGGAAACTCCGGAATCGTCAAGTCGCCGACACTTAACCTGAAATCCTCCTGTTTTACTTTACTTTTACATCTTGCCTTTTTTGGCCGGTCGGGCTGGTAACCATACTTCCGTGCAAGCATCCCGATTTCTCTAAAAAACAGTTCTCGTTCCCTGTCCCCTACGCGGAAGGAATCCGGTAGCAGTGGTAGCGGATGAACCTTCTGCAGTCCGGTACTAGTCCTATAGGTTTTCCTCATCTTTTTTCCCCCAGTATCCAGTATATTGGAACCTTTGGGGTAAGGAAGATGGATCCAACCTGGAGACTAAGCTACTCCTGCCACACTGGAGCCCGGCTACCTTTTAGGGGGTTTACAAGCCGGTTGTTTGGTCAATATAGCTCTAAGTTACAGAATCAATACTACTTTCTCATACTAGAGATTAATCTAGCACCTGGTTTACAATTGTCAATCAGCTGATAATGTAATGAAGTGTCCTTCTAGCTAACGGGGTCAAATGTCAAACATTTTCTCACTCGACTGTCGAAACCTTAGAAACCGCTCAATCTGACCATCAGATTTACCAATATGACTGGAGGGTTATGGGTGAACTTCACAATAGCGTTTTTGACTTTACGAATTTTTGCAGTGTATTTATACGACAATTTTATTTGAATTATATTAATTACGTAATTAAAAGTTGGCTTTTGAATAATCCCGATCATGCCAAGCTCGTTTGTCGCTGATCATTGTTTTTTTAAAAATATAATGCCTTCGTATCAAGGTTGCATTTGGTTACACTAATGTAATTATTACAACAATTAAGTTATAAAGACATAATTTGCATATGTAAGAAGATACAATAATAATGATAAATAAATACGATATTATAATATAATGAAACTTCATGAATGATTATTATTGTAATCAATAAGTTCGAGTAAGACTACATACCAAAGTTTTGAACGAAGTTTTACTGTTGCATTAGCATCACCCTTACCAGTATTGAACTTTGAAGTGATAAAAATTATTGTTATTGAACTAGAGGAGTGCTTTTTAGTTAGGAGCTGAGAATGATAGAACTGTATTGAAACATTTATGCGCAAGCGTGAGCCCTACAGCACAGATAAATTGGGCTGCCCCAGAAAGCTTCTGGACGAGAGCTTTTCGAAACACAAGTTTGCGGAGGACTGTCTAATTACGCTGACCTATATACAAATACGGTATGTCCGATAACCGTTCTTTATAATACATTTCTCCACTTTAGCCAATGCCCTCTAGACTCGTTCTAATCAAACCATGTTATCGCGTGTACAGCTTTACACTTAAACTTTATAGAAGATTTGACCTTCAAACTAAATTGTATTACCTAATTAACTCGGTTATACTAAGGTTGTAGTCGACTTGACTTATGGTCCTTTGCGTCCGACTCGACCCGACTCGTTGGTTTTGCAAGTCGACTATAACTCGACTTGTCAACCCAAGTCGGCCTAATTGACTCGACTCGACTCGACGTTGGCCTGCGTATATCATCGACTTTGACTCGACTCGACTTGAAGACCATGGCCGTCGACTCGACTCGGCAGGTTATACTGTGTCGAATCCTTAAACGCTCAGTTGCCTGTTAATCTATACACGTAAACATAATTTGTTATGACAACGAATACACCCTCTACCATTAAAGTTGAGTATTCAGCGTGTCTTTCCTGCAATGTCAAACTATAACTTCTGTATACTGTATTTTAATGGTGTTCATGTGTTATGACGCGGTTATGAAATGTCGGTCGTTTATAATTTATTAAACATATTTGCAGGTTTACGAGACAGAATGAGTGAAATACGTTTTTTAAGTTTAGTTTCGTATGTATGGACTTTTATGGATAGTCACGTGACGTGACGTCATAATGCATAAGCCTTATATCCTTTAAGTGTACCTGCAATTGTGTTTCTTGTTTACTTCAGATATTAGAAGAATACATAGTTTCTACTTATTCATATCGATTAGTGTGTTATGTAATTATCTTTAAGTGCTTTTCTATTCCCGGTCGCAAGTTTACAAATGAACTGGGCTTTCATTTCTATTAGAAGTGTTGTAGTCTTGTCTAACTTATAGTTACAGATGTATCCGGTACGGTTCCTGCGTATCTTTGTTACGGTCGTATTTTACATCTCTTTGGCCATTCCCTCCAGCAGTCTGCAGGTAGCAGCTTCAAGTCGCCATGTCTGGGAACGCCCTGGTTGCCATAAAGTTGGTAAACTTGCTCCTTTTTTCTATCCCGTCCAACAGTAGTTTTCTCGACACCAGTAATTGGATATTGGAAACCGGTGGAAAGTTATACGTTCTCTGTTCTGTACCCGGACTGCTGGTTGCTAATGTAGAGTATCGAGTATCTGGTTCGGAGAACGGAGACGCTCTGTCATGACAACCTCTCTAGAGTTAAAAGAAAAGTAAAGCTCAGTGGTGAACACAATGGCCTGGACATTACAACATCTGTACAACAATGACAACCGAAAGTAAGGTGGAAAGAAGACAAAGAAGGGACTGGAGAAAGTGTCTCGTTAGTTCTATTAGAGACACACAGGTTGTACTCGGCTTTTGCTGGGAAACAAACAGCTTGCAGATGACAGTTTGACGGTCGGTGCACGATGTTACTACTTGGCCTGATAAATACTCTGAAATAATTACCAATTGTCATCAGTCGCTCTCAGCATGTTAACCGGGATTGAAAACAAAGCAAAAGCTAATAACGTTAAGCTTATAGAGCTAAGTGATGACTCTAGTTAAACGGGTCTTAACAACAGTGGGCGCATAGAGAAACTTGTTGATCAAACCTCTGGAGGCGGAGCCTAAATACGCCCCTGGGCTATAACCGCTCCGTCTCTATTGGTCGAGGGCTACAGCGGCGGCCATCTTGGTAGAGGATTTCAACCGAAACATGGCTTATAAATACAGATGATCCATTGTTATTCAAAAGACATATTCAAAATGATGCCAAGTTTTCTCGTCCGCGGCACAGGACATACGCGTCGCGTAAACATTCCCGACTGCGTCCAGTTTCACGTTACGACAAACGCCTGTCGTGGGTACTGCGAATCCTGGTCCATCCCGTCAACCTGGGAGGCCCTGGCTAAGAACCCTGCACAGGTTGTGACGTCGGTGGGTCAATGCTGCAACATCATGGAAACTGAAGAGGTATAACACAAGTTAATCTTCGCAAGACTTCTTCTTATATACTTTGTGTTGACCTGAGGATCTGATTGTAATAAGCATACCAATTTGACACTTGACTGCCCGATAATTAGGGTGGGTTCTCTTACGAGCTACTGCTTTCTCTGTCAATTATGGCTTATGCGTTTGTTGCAAGTAATAATTAGACTGTGGGTCTGTTGACAGGTGTCGGTGCGCGTGATGTGCGTTGATGGGCCACGCGACATAAGCTTCACTTCGGCGAAATCTTGCTCATGTTTCCACTGCAAGAAAGAATAGACCGACTCAATATAGCGTCATATGAACATGGGTTTTACATGACACTTTATACTCTATATGAGTACCTTGTGCTATTTCAAAGGTTAATACAGTACTATTACTCGCCTTCTCTCATCTCTCAATGGATTTCCTAAAAGATGCTGTGGTCCCCACACCTTAACGAAAATACATTGGAGCGATTAAGATCTGATAAATAACGCCTAGCTTCACACGTATATGCAATAGTCCCCTTGGGAACAATACGGCTCTGAGCTAAGAGCACATATGATTCTTGGAAAATACTCAGGGAAGTACTACATCTTCATTAGTTCCAAATGCCAGGTCAGACTGTGATCAAGTCAATTTGTTTGACTCCTTCGGAGAGAAACCTCCGTCTTGTTAAAATCAATGGTATTAGATATATAAACTGCAACATTCATAAGACTCTTATATACTTGTGATTATACTGTTTATGCTCATACAAATATATAGTCGTCTAGTTTAATTCCCTTACAGTTTAAAGAGATACTTTTTTTATATTCTCGCGAAGTCTAGTACTCGTGATTTAAGTGTAGACAAGATTACAAGTGTGAACTGTTGTAACCTTCAGTTTAAGGTCAGGTAGGCTATCAACTAGAGGAAATAATCAATGTTGAAAAAGTCAGATCACAGTCAAAATCACTTTTAAAATAGTGGTTCCAGTTTGCTTATTCCAAGATGCAGAATGTATCTTCCGTTTGGTCTACAGTCAACGTGTAGCTCGAATCGACTGTCTAACTGAATTCTACCAATAAACCGAAATAATCTTTTAAAAGTCTATTAGGGACATTTTGCGCCGATGTACAAATCGCCAGAATGGTTTCAATGTACTTTCTGAGATTTAAAAGAAAATGAAAACATAAATCAGGGATTATTTATTTAAAACGCATTTCAATTTCAGTCACTCGATGATTTACACAAGACCGAGAAAGCGAAATCTTGCAATACAAAAATATACGTAGAACAAAATAGAAATAGTAGAAATACTATCCACTGACATTTTATTAAATAGAAGCGTCGTCATGAGATAAAAAGCTAAGTGGCAACGCTGCTTGAAACGTCAATGCAAACCAAACAATAAGCTTGCCGTCGTCTCTCTCGACCTGGGGAAATCCTCTGCCTCGCGACTTTCCACTGCAACTTGTATCGTAAAGAAATGCGATTCATAGTTGGCAATTAATGCGAATTTCCAACTTAAAATGGACAACAACGATTGCTTTGACGACGCAACTCTAATACCACAAGGGGAACGCTGGCCACCCTTGGGAGCTGCTGCCGAACCGTACCAAGATGCCAGTATCGATGGCAGTTTCGATGGAGACGATGCATTTGCCAACAGTGAAATGTGGGCTAGGTAAACAACCATTGCACGCTCTACCATAAGTATGTTAAGGGTTCGCAGCGGCTTTTAAACATTCTATACCGCAAAACTATTTGTTATTGTCTGGAAATTCACTGTTCGATTGTGGTACGCAAGACGACGTTTCTGCTAAGTTTGCATGGTTATGTGGGTAAAACTTAAAAATCTTGGGGCCATCATTTTACGCAGTTTCTGCGGCCCGGGTAAAACTGTTCTCAGCAAGGAAATTGACAAGTTGAGAGTTATGTGTTCAGACAGATGTAAAGGTCCTCTAGAACGTGGCATCAACTTCGCAAGTCGCTGGGTTTTCATTCCCGTTACAGGAATGCTGAAGACTTGCTACTTGATATCTTTATAAAACCGAAACCTTGTCAAGTAAGCTGATGTGAATTTCTTCTCTAGTTGCATGAGTTTCTCGGAGATGGAGAAGCTTCGACTGCTCGAGGAAGAACAGGAGCAGTTGAATTCATCCCTCATGGCGTTGACTTCGCATTTCGCCCAGGTAAGTTCAGAACTCGAATTAATTATGTGGGATATTAATTCAACAAAAAAATAATTATTACTTTAATTTGCTGCAGGTTCAATTCCGTTTGCGGCAGATTGTCGAGGCTGACGCCAGCATGAAGGAGAAGCTGCTTTTGGAGCTCGAGGAATTCGCCTTTCGGGGCATACCCAACTTCTCCATGCCTGGGAGATGCGTGGAAGGAGCGCAGCTTTCAGAAGCGGTTCTAACGAAATAAACCAATTACTCTTCATAGATGAAAATAGTTGTATCTAACCCCACAGAACCACGACACTATCATGGAAGCCCATCGCCAAAAGCAGCAGAAACTCATACTGCAGCTCAAAGAGCAGTTGGAGGACCTGGAGCGCTACGCTTACGAGACTGGTGAAGCTGGGCTACCGCAAACTGTCCTGGTGGAACGCCAGAAAGTCATTATAGGTCAGCTCTGATCACTTACACTTTCTGTCGTCGCAGGCAAAACAATCGAAACTAATTCTGTTCATTTAGATCAGCTGAAGGGCAAGTTACAGCTGAACGTTGACGACCTTGACACGTGTTCCATGGAGGACCTGCGCTGCCAAGTGGACATGGCCATTAGCCAAGTAACTTTATAGCCGTCATTGCATTTAGCAGTTGACACCGTTCTTTTTACTTCTTGAATATGTAGCTGGTCAACCCGCTAAAGATGAAAGAGCAGCTGGTGACCCAACTGAAGACGCAGATTACCGACCTGGAACGCTTCATCCAGTTCCTCCAAGGACCTGCGACGACCGATAAGAACCAACAGTGCGCTTGTTCTGTTCACTGTTCCAGTAGCCGAACTAACTATCGATCTGCCGCTGCTAACAAAACTAGCCCAGACATAGCTTCGTTGCATGTATAAACTATCTTCTCTTCCTATACTAACCAACTTTCATCATTGAAATTTTGTCGAAATAAGTGAAACTAGTGGGTTACCTGATCTCATTGGTTTGCAGCAAGATAAGATGCAGCAGACTTTGCGCAAAATCTCCAACCTATTGCAGCTGTATATCGTCTCCCAGTTCGGATGTGGAAGTAACATTTCGAGGAATATGACGGGCCAGAGTCCTGGCAGTTCTGGAGCGTAAGGCTGTGATTAATTTTGGTCTAATTCAGTTTTAATCTAATTGTAATTAACTTTTTTAAATAGTAATTTAGTCAATGGGATTTTTGTTAAAACCTATAATAAATCAGTTATAAAATTTTTAAGGGGGCAAGATCATTCTGGAAACCTAAAAAACCTGGAAATGTTTATCTGTCACCCCGTGAAATGATTTAATATCTAGAATTCAACATGTTGAACATTATAAAAGAATATAGTATTAATGATAATTAGCAAGTTAATTAAATGTATTTTTTTAATGTTTGCAGTGAAATGAAAACTCGACTTGACGCTGCTGTTCTCCACGTGCTGCGGATCGGCCAAGACTGCGACGACCCCGACGACGAGTTCGACGCCGATCTACTCAAAGCCGTTCGCAAGGTTCTCTGCCCGGCCCTGCGCGATCTGATGGCCCACGGCTCGGTGGAAACCAGCAAAACGACCAGTTTGATTCCATTTTTCAGCTGCGCTGCCCCACCAAGGACCCGTGCCAGTGCGTCGCCTGCCACTCATCCGTGGCAGCTGCTGCTCAAGTATTACCGCGCCAAGGACGGGAACTCGGTGATGACCAACCCGCAGAGAAGCCTGGCTGAATCCTTTTCGCTGGAAATCCACGGAGGCACTAACAAACACAGTCTGCTGGCCGCCATTGGAAGTGTCATCGCCAGTCACGAACCTTACAAGAGAAGTCCCGACGCCCATTTCAAGTCGTTTGTCTGCAAAGCGTTAAAGTATACCTCGTTTTTTTTCAATCTTGAATCTTTTTTGATGATTTCGAAGGAGCTTTAAAATAAGATTGAAAATTTTGATTGCAGTGAAAATAAACTCGCCCCGTGGCTGCGCATTCTCTACCGCTCCCCTGGACTGATCAAGGAATCTTATGAACCTTGGTCGTATGCTGCCAAGACGGGTTTCGACGACGCTCTCAAGTCGCTGGAGAAGCTGCAGACTATTCCGTTCAAGCTGGCCGAAGATGTGGCTGTTCGCTCGCTTAGAAACATCAATGATGCATTCTAAACTACTCCAATTCTAGTCGTTGCTGTTTTCTCCATTTATTTCCTCTCGTTTTTTATGGACAAAAATCTCCTAGTTTTTGAGACCTCTAAGTACATCTAATCTTCTCCTAGTCGTCAATGGTTTGTCCCTCCCCCCGGCCGTGGACTGTCCATTGCATTCCGTTTACTCTGTTAACTGGTGTCGAAATAAAAGAATGAAAAGGAGGTCATTATTGATTCGTTTGCGACGGGGGGGGCAGTAATCCTATAAAGAAGCGAAGCCCTTTCAATGAAGTTTTTGTATCCAGTCTTTCCTCAGCAATGGTTCTTGCAGTTTCGTGTGTTAATACCACGTCGGGTAATGAAAAGTTGCAATAGACCTTCCTTTAAAAGTTGAATGATATAGACTTAATAAACCTGAAATTTCAGTTAAAATGGAAGGGTGTGAAGCTATTCGCATTCCTGTTTGTCAGAGTATGCCGTACAATTCGACTAAAATGCCCAATTTGCTGCACCATCCGAGTCAAGAGCACGGACTGATTGCCCTGGAACCTTTCGAAGTTCTCATGGAATCCGGGTGCTCACCATATCTGGTAAGCTAAAACCCTTTTAACTCGTACCTTTCATTTCAGTTTATCAAACAAACGTCAAAACAATTAAAAACAAATTAAACCAATTAGCAATAGTAATAAGTAAATTATTCATTAATTCGAAAAATTCAATCAGCTGGAACTACATCATTTCAGGTCTTCTTCCTGTGCTCACTGATCGCTCCCATGTGCACCGTGGATATCGGTTTCAAGCAGGATATACCTCCGTGCCAGCACTTGTGCGATCACGTCAGAACCCGCTGTGAAGTCATTATGAAACGGTCTGTATTGTGGGCCTGCTCGTGTTAACTGTCTTCATCACTTTTATTTTAATGATGTAATTATTTGGGTTTAAAAAAAAAACAGGATTGGATTTGTTTGGCCGAGCTTGATGGACTGCGAACTCTACCCTACCCGAGAGAACGGAGTCTGTTTGACCCCCGAGACCTTATTCACAGCCGGTTGGTTATTTTCAAATAAGATGAATTTACTATATGTGCTTTGAATCGAGGGTAATAGCTGAAATCGCTATTATAGAAGGATCGACTACTCCAAGGCCGTTGAAGAGCATCGACAAATGTCGCTGTCACCGGCACCCGCAGCTTAAAAGACGACTCTACCAGAAGCGGCGATTCCACTACGGTAATTCACGTCTTGGTATCGAATTGGAGAGGCTGCTGATACATCTAAACTATGTATTCTAGCTATCCGCGGTCAGGTCATCATTTCCGAAACCTTCGGTCTAATGACATTAACCAATGTACGAGTCGTTGATGTTTTCAAACGAGGTCGTGTCCCTCTTGCCTCCCTATCAACCGCACTGCTGTGGACCAACTCCTCTTGTGGAACCTGTCCCCGGCTGGAACCGGGTAGATAACCTATTCCCAACTACCTTTTAACAGATGAACGACGGTAATTTCGTTTCAGGAAGAGAGTATTTCATGCTGGGCCATGAAGACACCGACACCAGACGACTCATTTTCTCTCCTGAGAGTGTGGCCCTGGAGTGGCGTAAGAAATATGCCAAGTTGGTCAAGGTATAACCAAATGAGTCTCTAATATTCAAATTAACTACTCGTCTCTTTCTGCAGAAATGGGAAGACGAAATCAAGAGGAGCTGATTGGTTCTTCAAAGTACTGAAGTCAAGTTAATAAAACACAATTTTGTTGAAAAATTATTCGTCAAGGATGTATTGACAGACGAATACAGGCTTTACCACAAGTTTAATTAAAAACGTTGCGGTAAAATCTTTAGTAGCTCTTGACCTCCTGGCGCTGAGTACCAACAGTACGGTGGTTCTTGGTCAGGAAGTCACTGTGCTCTTGGTAGGGCATGGTAGAGAAGACTGTCTCGGTCCACAAGTCGGGAGTCAGGTAGGCGTAGGTCTTAGCGATGGCTGCGTAGGTAGCCTTGGCAAAGTTTCCAAGGGTTCCAGTGCTGCCACGAGCCGAGGTGTAGCAATCTTCAATACCGGCCATCTGCATAAGCTTCTTGGGTACGGGGGCGGAAACGATGCCAGTACCGCGGGGTGCAGGGATGAGACGCACCAAGACGGAGCCGCACTTGCCAGTCACTTTGCAAGGGACGGTGTGGGGCTTACCGATCTTGTTACCCCAGTAGCCTCGACGAACGGGGACAACCGAGAGCTTGGCAAGGATGATGGCTCCGCGAATAGCAGTGGCAACTTCCTTGGAGCACTTGACGCCCAAACCGATGTGGCCGTTGTAATCTCCAATGGCTAAAATACAACAGCACCTCAGTTACTACAAACGTACACATATCTCTACTCGACTTGTTGCTGAAAAATTTCAAATTTTATCCGACAATGTCATGAACTTTCTTGAATACAGCCTGATTAACATACCAACGAAAGCCTTGAAGCGGGTACGCTGACCAGCACGAGTCTGCTTCTGGACGGGCATGATCTTGAGAACCTCATCCTTCAGAGCAGAGCCGAGGAAAAAGTCAATGATTTCAAATTCCTGCAAGACAATTAACATTAACATAATGTTTTGAGTTTTCTGAAAGGTTTGACTTGTTACCTTGATGGGAAGAGAGAAGAGGTAGATCTCCTCCAGGGAACGGATCTTCCCATCGCGTACAAGACGACCGAGCTTAGTGACAGGCACCCAATCCTTCTCTCCCTCCTTTCCGCGGGCGCCGCGGCCACGGGGTCCACGGCCTCCACGTCCGCGACCACCACGGCCTCCACGACCGCGTCCTCCGAAACCTCCGCGCATGCCGCCACGTCCACCGGCTGGAGCTGCGTCCGCCATATTCTGCAATGAAGTACCGTTTGTTAATACGCACAAATCAACTTTAATTTCCATTCAGCTACACTAGCTTGGGATTTGTGCTAATCAAACGGCACTCTTTATCTTTAAACCTTGACGACATTCCTACAATCCAAACGTTCAACAACTGCTAATATTTCAATCATCAATAAAAACATGAAAAATCAAAATATCCCATCCTGTTTACCATAGGCCCATCCTACAAAACGCCGACATATGTTTATTAATATTCTAAGTATGCAAGTTTTTAAGATTCCAAAAATACAACGGGATAAAACTTACTTGTGGTTTAACTCGGTGAGATGGTTGACAAGAACCTGAATGAAGAAGGCCAAGCGGCGTTGCCAAGTTGAGTTTGAAGCGCTTTTTTATGCATATTTTATTCAAGGACTTCTTTATATTTATTAACCCCAAATTTTACACAGGTTCTTAATTTTGCATTAACTTAATGTTGCTTTATAAGAATTGATCTAAATATAAAGCTGGTAACGCTGAACCGCCATTGATCGGTGGAAACAGCCGCCGCTCTTTGCCCTGTGGAGGTTGAGTTCATCTCAAACGTCAACTTGTCAAACAACAACCCATGCAAGAAGCATGAAACGCCGGAGATAACATTCTCATTAATTACATACCAAACAGATATCTCACTGGAGCCTTTTTTCCGGGTACAGTTATCTCGACTGTTGAACAGACTAGCGCAGAGCTTTTAATTTTGAGTAGAATAAAAATAATTTTCGTTGTGTGTCTTTGTCACTGGTCCCAGGAAGAATTTTGGTTGGGTCATAGGCTGGGCTGTGACTGGGTCTGTACAGCCTTCCTTTTCTTTTGTACGTTCACGTAGTATATCCGTGTGGTTCATTTTCCAGATTCCGTTGTAAAAGACTGATGTATGATATGGTTTTGTGATTAACTATCGTTCAGGTATTTCAGTGGTGAAAGTATCAGCTGAACTGTGGATGATATTCCTCCTTTGTTTTCAGAGCACATCCCATTTACTGTCTGTTTTGTATACCAATCATCTTGTTATCTTCAAACTGAGGGATTTCTCTTGATTAAGTTGAACACTGATGATTGAGAAGCCTGGTTCTAACTTGTGCATTGAATACCAATCGGGTGTCTGTATCCGGGCATTATTTATTCATTGGCTGTTATCGTGATTTCCCTCAGGAAATGGTCAGCGGAATATACACGCGCGAGTTGTAAACCAGGCACAACCCCTCCTCAACGCACCGTTCGAGCAGCTATGGATCTGAAGTACAGTCCGGGCGGATTGGCTGCGTTCTATCACTCACTGCCTCACTTCAACTTATCATTTCACCTCATCAACAATTCTTTTGCTCCATCAAGTCATATCTACCTAGAGGTGAAATATCATGTTTATCATAAGACCCAGTTACTGATTTTCATCTCGTTTATATTTCAGTCCTTGGGCATTGCCGCTACAGTCCCCGCACTTTGGCTACTGCTCACACTACTCATACTCCTCACGTACCTTTCAACGAGATGCTGCGACAAAAACCTGGGCAAAGGACGCTCACTGGAACCCCAGCGTTGGGTGTTGGGTGTCGCAGCTCTGATCTGTAGTGCCGTGGTGGCCGTCGGTCTCTATGGCAATGACGATGCTCACAACGCCGTCATTCGCGTCAGCGAGTCATTGTACGATGTGCAGCGCACCGTTGACACCATCAAGAACCAAGTACAGTGCAAGATTTAGTTTTGCTATAATCTGGGTTTCAGTTTCATCATTTGTACTGTTAGAGTCACGTCGCCAGAGTGGTTTCGGAAACGCAGGCCGTGCCTTTCCTCAAGCAACTCTCGGACAATGTCCAGCAAAGTTTCATACAAAACAAAACCATCGGACTCATCACTGGCGATCTGCTGTCATCCGCCATGGCCAATATGACCTCGGTCCTCGATGACGTCGCCACGCTGGAGGGGCGACTTGTTAATGGATCCAGCTTTAAGCCGTTCTTGTACACATTGGATCTGGTCGAAACTTACAGGTATAGGATTAATTCAAAATTGAGAAATTGGATGGATTAAATGAATAAAATACATACGATGAACATAATTTGATACTAATATGATATCCAAAATATTATAATCAGTGGGATAAAATGGATTCCAGATTAAGTGCAGAATCATTCGGATTAACAAACTGTATGGTTAATGACATTTAAACGAAGAGGTGATTAGGATTCCGTATAACTGAATTAATCAAAGTTGCATTCCCCTGTTACTTCAGGTGGCCTACAACCATGACAGTCCTGTGCGCTTTCATTCTCCTCTGTCTGCTGCTGGTGTTTGCCGTAGTGCGAAGGACGCGATCTCTTCTCGTAACGTAAGGAATACCATTTCTCCGTCCCCAGTCGTACATCATTTCCACAGCATGTTTTAATGGTTAATGGTTACCCTGTTAACAGGTTTGCCGTCTTTGGACTACTTTCCATGATTATCAGCTTCGGCAGCTCCTCGGTCTACGTAGCAGTTGCAATGGTAACTAGAATAAGCTGATGCATAACATTTACAATGTATTTTTGCTAAAGTTTATTAGCTATGGCTGTAGTTGTTATTAAGTGTGAATATGTGTTTTATTTTGAATATTTATTGTCGTATGGTTATCCGTACATTTGTGTTCTATTTTCATTTGCAGGCAACTGGCGACCTGTGCATGGAACCCGACGCTTTCGCCGAAAGTGTTGTAGGATCCAGTTTCGGGGCGGATGTAGCCGAGTACTACATCCGCTGCCCGCTCGATGGAGGCACCAAAGAAGCTGGTCCTCTGGCTACTCTGGTCCGTCAGGCTCGACTGGGTGCCGATAAAAGCGAGCAAATCATTAAAGAGTTCACCCAGATTGCTGACGTGAGCTATTCGCCCAAAGATGTACGTGTCATATTATTAGCTCCTCAACAAGTTTCGTTTGTATTTTTTAAATAATTAACCCATCACCTTAAATGACAAGAGAGACATAAAACCAAATTTCAGTTTACATTAGTTAATGTTATTTGGCATATATGTATTAACATTAGTTTTAATTTCTATACTCTCCCGACTTTGTTGGTTATGATGTTTTTGAACGAGTGTGTATAAATATATGATATAGGTTTATTAGAAAACCTTGATAAAAGTTAATTAATATATAAATTTATACTAACATATAATTATACTATACTTCGTGTAGATACTATAATATAATTATAATATTTAATACTCATTGTAAATGAAATAAATAATTATAGTGCAATTTATGTATACATGTATATTTAAGTTAATTAGAATGGAAATATGATATAGATACACGTTATGCAATGTATGGGCGTTTGTAATATTCTGTTATTTTATTTGTAGGTTCAGCCGGCCCTTGATAAACTGAACCGCGCTCTGAAAACGCTGAGTCAAACCTTGTCAACCCTGGCCGGATTAGTCGATTGCAGGACTCTCCAGCAGCGCTACAATGAAGCTGTCAATGCTACCTGTCATCGTGGACTGTAAGATGAAGGATAACTTTGATTTTTTAACAAGTCGTACAACTAGCGTTTACGTCGAGTATTAGCAACTGGCGTTATTTCTCTTATTTAGTTTTTTTTTTAAATTTTAGTATGTCGTGTTAAAAAATTAATTGTTGTTATTAATTTCTCTTCCAAGGTTTGGCTTGACCTTTATGTTGGGCAGCGCCATCGTTGCAGGCCTGCTGTTCACAATACTCGTCTGGGTGGATTCGTACGTCTGGATTTACCTGAAAAAAAGGTTCGTATTATCCATCTATCTACCTGTCTAGTTACCTACCTATCAATCTGTCTATCTATTTATCGGTCTGTCTATCTAGCAGTGTACCTATCTATCAGTCTATGCATCTATCTGTTTATCTATCTAAACATATCTAAATATCTATCTATTTGTCTATTTACCTATCTGTTTATTTATCTATTTATCTCTCCGTTAATCTGGGGATCTATCTATCTAATTATCTTGCTGTCTGTCTATCTATCTATCTATATATCTATCTGTCTATCAATATGCCTATCTATCTCTCGATCTATTTATCTATCTACGCTATCTGTCAATCTATCTATCTACATATCAATTATCGATTTATTTATCTGTCGATCTAATTATGTATCTATCTCTCAATTTTCTATCTATTTCTATCTGTCGATCTGGCTATCTATCTAACCATCTGAAAGATTACGCAAGAATA
This sequence comes from Leptestheria dahalacensis, assembly GCA_022114935.1. Taxonomy (NCBI): domain Eukaryota; kingdom Metazoa; phylum Arthropoda; class Branchiopoda; order Diplostraca; family Leptestheriidae; genus Leptestheria; species Leptestheria dahalacensis. The sequence goes on from JAIQCU010000086.1 coordinate 44,643, forward strand.
GGATTTGCAATTTAAGATATGTCCGTTCAGAGTGCCAGTTTTATTGTCAAATTTATTCTTTTATGATAATACAGTTATGGATATGTATGTTATTGTTATCACGTTTTAGTTGAAATGTAATTGAGGTTTTAAAGTTAATAACTTAGTCTAATCGTTATTTTTTTGGACTTGTCAGGAAGGGTTACTTGCAAGTAGCCGAACAGGACCCGTTCCTGCCGCTGTCGAGCAGCGCGGGGAGCAGTCGAGTAGGGGGATCGCTGAATCGCACAGGGCCTCAGGCCTTTTCCACGGGATCGGGGACCTTCCCGGGGCGTCACTCGCACAGGAACACGCACACTCCCCCGCAGACCCCGCTCTTCCCCGGCACACTGAATGGGCGTGGTACGCTGAGCAGGGCTACGCAGCCGTCGGCCCCTCCCCTCCTCGGTCCCAATAATGGTCAGTACGCCACGTTGAGCAAGTCGTGCAAAACTCTGGAGTCGTCCGATTTCTACTGAAATTCACAAATAAGAATCTGGTAATATCAATATTAATTCATTATTAAGTTATGTGATGTATCCATTTCGCTGTAATTAGTAGGTAGCAATAGTTATATACAGCTACTGTAGCCGTAGTTTTAGCTGTAGTGCTAATGTAGGTTATAAAATATATATATATATATATATGTGTATTTCAGGTCTAATCCCTAATTTTTTAAATTTTATTTTCAGGTAGCTTTTTTGGAAGGGCGGGAGATTACTTGGATTTGATTGTCTCTCGATTGTGTGTTTAAAGGAAAGAAAATGGATTCAGTCCTGTTTTTTTTTATACGAGAAGAGATTTTCGAGCGCGTTTTATTTTGTTCCCCGTTTCCATGGGATGCAGCAAAACGTCTCCGCTGATTTTCAAATCTTCCTTTTTTTCATGTTTTAAATAACCGACTCGATTATGCAAGAAAAAAAGGGAACCCGACACGACAAACGTAACATTAATTCCTCTAAATTAAAACCTAGATTTTCCCTTTTTTTACCACCCGGGTGTAAAAGTTTCTAGTGATCTATGTCATTTTTTTATAAATATAATTCAATTGTGGCAGCAGTATTAGGTTTTCTCTTTTAACGTGGAAATAGCCAGCGCCCCTCCCCCTTTTTTTCTATTGCAAAGTCTTTCCCATTTCGCTTGGCTTCGTCTGGAGCTTGTCGTATTATTAATGATGAATTCCTCTTTTATTGTGTAACTTTTATTTAAATTGAATTCATTACAAAATACGGATCGTGCTTGCGTACAGGGTTCGTCCTTTTTTCCAATTTTCTCGGTTCCTTTTCGTGTGTGTTGTCATTTTCCTCCTCTGTTGTTTCTTTCTATCGGGTGAATCATTAGGAGCGATTTAATTACCCCCCTCTTTCTTTTGTAGATTTGTCAATTACACGTCTTAAACTATATACTATTATCACATGTGGTTATGACATGAAATAATGAAGGAATAGTTAGTTTGATGACGGAATCCGTCGTCTCGTTTTTATTTAGTTCGTCTTGCTTGCTTGAAAAGTGTACAACTCGGGAGTTTGCAGCAAATTATTTACTATAATGTACACACAGCAAAATTCATCAACTCAATCAACGACACGCTTAATTTCTATTTTTAAAAAACAAAATTGTCTGAACAGCTACAAGAATGGAAAACGAGATAATCTAAATGTCAGTCTTGCATTTGGAGAAATCGAACAATAGTGGAAGGTAGACCGAGCTGCTTCAACTGGTGGCTATTGGCTAGACGTTTAGGACCGACAGCTTTGCGCACAGCTTTCCAGGCGCCGTACTGGAGCTGCTGAGGCTGCCTCCAGTGGACCGACAGCAGGGATTTGAGCTGCAGGAAAACCGGACCCATGACGCGAACGTGACGACCGTGACGGATCATGGAACGCATGACGACCGACCGCATGGTTTCCGGCTGGCCACCCATGACGCGACCCAGTAAGCGGGCCGTGAGCTCGGCTCCTTCCAGGCTGCGGCAGCGGATCACCGCCTGCAGGAAACTGCTGAAGGGACTCTCGGCGTAGTGGACGCTTCCGTCTGAACAAATTCCGTATCGGTTAACATTCATTATACCTTTGTAATTATATAGATTCATCATTAATAATAATGTTCAATAAGTTTATAGTATTTAAAACGATGTAATTTTATTTCAAATTGCCGAGTGCCATTCTGTACCGTTTAAGGTTAACGTTGATTAACTTCATCGATATTTCCGTTCCACTTAAACATATGTTGCGTAACTATTAATTATTGACTACTGTTAACGTATTTTATACATTAGAGGTTATCTTTAATTAAATGATATGTATTGTTATGTACGATAAAACCATAACTATACTATAGATAGTTCTGTTCAACTGTTCGATTCACGTATGCTTTATAGCAATATCATATTAAGTTAACCCTCTTGGATCTAATGTAATCTAGTGATAGATGTCAATGCAAGTATTCTTGCTAGTGGCAAAGTCTGGTTGCAATGTACAACTTTAGTAGAAGTAGTTATAACCTATTTGTACATTTCCCTCTATATTCTCCCTATATGATCTCTATATACTCCGTATGTGTAATCTCTCTAGTGCTATATCGATATGTTTTGTGTTTAGCATAAATAGTTCTATTGGAGTATTACAACCGTGCTGCATCTAATCGAATCTAATGATAGATGTTAGCAGGAGTACCCTTGCTGGTGGCAAAGTCGGTGCCGTTCCAAACATCGGCGCCGTAGTTGAGGAGAAGTCTGGTCAAATCTACGCTCTTGTCGAGGTGGGAGAGCGCGTGCGATAGAAGAGTCTGTTTGCACGAGTCCTCGGCGTCGACGCGGGCTCCGTGAGCCAAGAGCAGCTGTGCAGCGTGCAGGGCCCGAGTGAAGTGGTCTTTCTCCAGCAGCAACTTGACGTAGCAGAGCGCCGTCTGACCGCGGCTGTCGACGCTGTCGATTGGCACGCCTTCGGCGATGTGCTGCTGCAGCTGACTCGTCAGTTCGCCGTCTTCGTCTAGTCCCCATTGACTTGCATCTGTTCAAGATTTTTTCTCAAATCATCAATTGAGTTTTTAACCGGAACTTCAGTTTAACCAATAGCCTTATTTCTGCGCTTTTTCTCGTGTAATGGCTTGATTAGTTGTGATAGATGAGAAGTTGAACAGACCAGTAGACAGATAGGCAAGTAGATAGATAGATATACTGGGAGATAGGTATATAGATAGATAGATAGACAGGCAGATAGATGGATAGATTGGTAATATATTTGTATAAAGATAAGTTTGTAGGTAGGTAGGTAGATAGACTGATAGATAATTAGACAAACAGCTAGATAGGTAGAAAGACGGATGGAGGGATAGATTGGTAATAGATTTTGTATGTAGGTACGTATGTAGGTAGGTAGGTAAATAGAAGGATAGATAGTAGCTAGATAGGCAGATAGATTGGTAGATAGACAGCTAGACGGATAGATAAATAGACAGTCAGAGAGATAGTTAGATATTTAAATAGATAGATTGATAGGTAGACTGGTAGATGCGTAGATAGATGGATAGAAACAGACGGATAGACAGACAGATAGAAAGGTAAAATAATTCGTCCTACGGTCACGAAAGTAGATAATATAGCTAACAACATATGGTTTAAATATTCTAATTATCTTCCTGGTTTCAAAAGACAATTAGCACATAGTCTACCTAAAATGGCCACGTGAAGCTTGGTTAAACTGTCGTGACTGGCATTGGTCCTAACTGAGCCTCGATTGGACGGGCAAATATCCACTGACTGGCACGCGATCAAACAGCAACACTGCGGTCGATTATCCGAAATGGCGCTGGAACTCTCCTCTTCCGGCTTCCGGCTCGATTCCAGTGCTAAGGAAAGATGAAGCTGCTCTAAAGTTGTGTACCGCTCTCCTTCCCTGCAGATTTGCACACAACACGATTTTATACTCAAAAGTCAATTAACAAAGTCGTGTCGACTTTTACATCGACTCGGATTGCAGTAACTACTTTTATGAATGAACGTGGTTCATACACAACTGTTTATCCAAACACAAAATAGATATTTAAAATTTAAATTAGAAGAAAACTTCTATTTTTACGACAATCTTTACGTAACTTAATTTTTCAACGAATTTATCATGATTAGCTCGCTTAAGTTAAAATTCACAAACCAAATTTATTAGAGCCTTAATACTTTATTATTTTATGTTGTAAATGAAATACTTAATTACCTATTTAAAACTTAATAACGCTGAGAAATCAATAATCTAAAAGTATCTGGACTGAAATCTTTTTCAATCAACCCTGTGAAACCGTCAATTCATAAACTCGTTCATTTAAAGCTGTATATACAAAACGTTATTTGCTTCACTTGGATTAATTAAATATTATACACTTAAAATTATGTATTATCCTTAATATCAGCTTGATAAAATCATGGAAATACGTACTGTACAAAAAGGTGAAAATTGACTGTTTATTTTATTCTGTTCTAACTGAATTTCTCGAACGTGTTTTGAATTTACACATCGACGGGCCATGTTTTTGGCACGTCGTCAAGGTATTTGACCAACAAGACGACCAGACAACAAACCGAGGGGGCGTTCAACGGCTGCGCCAAAGGACACTGGCCTGGCCCCGACTGTAATCTAACGGTCCCCGGCTTTGGTTTCCATTGGAATCACCTTTTAAAAAATAACAGCAAACGGGCCTATAGTAAAAACCATTGCTAACCGCCATGGCCATTTATACTTCCGCTTATACAAGTCGACTGCTCGCATTCCGGCGATTGTGTGGACGTTGTTACTGAGAAGTTAGCATCCAACTCGTTTTTTTATCGCTAGAGATGGCCACATTAGGTTAAATAGTTTAAGTTAATTACATTAAATTAGATTAGACAGCTACTATTGGAGACCGCGGGAATCTCAAGATTCCTGTAAAGGTCAACGGTATAACCGTACGAACGAGTACAGTGTACGAGTCGTGCTAGACTTCCACTTTTGACATTTTACTGTGGCCAAACTAATGACTCAAACTTAATGAAAATTTGGAAACGTCGCAAGGTTTAGTTGATCTACATTTTCAATTTTTCTCATAGCTATGCGATACATACTTTCAGAGATATTGACTGACCCTCGTCCCCATTCCGTACCCGCGTTCTTAATGAACTAGACTGTATACGTGCCTATGATCAACTGAATCGTGTAATGAAGAATTTACCAATCAAGAGTTTTGAAAAGAATCTCTGTGGAATTTGTCGTGAATCTTGGCTTGAATCCGGCCTGAATCTGTCAATGACGCGATCAAGGAAGAATCTGTACAAAGGACAAGTTGAAGATTCTCTGAATAGAATTTTTAAAGGGGATTCTTGTGATAGTCTGTCAAGAATCTGTAGAGGGTCCGCTGTGAATCTGACAGAAATCTGAGACCGAATCGAAATTATTCAAAGAATTCCGGAAGTCCTCTGTTGATTAACATTTCAAGAATCTTTATAGTCTATACAACGATTCCCTACGGAATCCAGGAAATCCCGAATGAAATTTTCACCGAGAATCTTTTGGTGAATCTGGTGTGAATCCGTCAAGAATCTTAGAGTCTTTAGTGACTCATTTAAGAATCCCGGAAGTCTTAATCCTGAGTTTCAGTAAAACCGATAAGAATCTTAAGATTCATTGGGCGAATCCTCTATAAGTTAAAGAAATATTAAGAATCCTCGAGAATTAACCAATCTCTCCAAGAATCCCGGGATCTTTAATGAATCCGCCAGAATCCCATGAATCCGGGTTAGGAATCTACCAAGAATCACCAGAAAATAGCCGCAGTCTTTCAGGAACGCCAAGAATCCCGTGACTTCCTTTTACGGTTAAAGAAGAATCTCAAGAATTACTATGATTCTTGGAGTGTCTTTGAAGAGTCTTTCAGGAAGTACGAAAGATTCCGAGTATTATAGAAGAATCCTAGGTTTGTGGCGGACTGGACAAGATTCTTAAGTAGCTGCCTCAATCGACTGTTGGGAATCCGAAGATTCCGCCATGAATCTTGGAACACTTGTCCGAAGGCTTTCAAGAATTCAAGGAATCCTTCGGGAATTCATCTCGACTTGAAAGTTTAACAAGAATCTTGACAAGGAACCCGGGAATCGTTCGGGAATCCCAGGAATCTCTTACGTAGTACTTCTATTAGTCCCAGATTCTCGTGCGATTCCGAAAAAAATACCTGTGGATTCTCAATCTGTTTGCAAGAATTTGATAATTGAAATAACTTCTTAATTTAAATATGTATAGCTTAATTGATATTAAACATTAATTATGTCAATATCATATAAAATAAAACTGCCAATTTAATTACATTTCGGTATTACCGCTTTGACAATATCAATTCAATGCAGCGATTTGCGTCTTCTAGGCTCAGTTGATTTGATACTGACATGATACTCACCTGATATCGATATTCACACATTCATCCCAAATTTCATCTTCCAGTAATGAAATTAAGATAATACTGATATAATTAAACTTGATCAATAACGCACAGTTCAATATTACCTGTGACTATAATCGTGTTTCACGTGCATTCTCCTAAAGTATCACCAAACGTCCTGTCGATCCGCAGATAATGAAAACACACTTAAAAGTCGGTTTCCACTGCTCTGTTGAAACAAACTATCACTGCAGAAAGTTGACTTTTTAAGAATTTTTCCAACTTTCAATTGGCTGTCGATTCAAAAGGCGAGCGCAGCGCGTGGACGTAGTTGTCCGGCCAAGGGCAGCCGAGAGACTGAGAAATGAACCGTTGTAGCAGCTGGTTGTTATAGCGGGCGCCGGGTTGTTTATAGGACATCGACCGGTCGCCGACTGGAGCGACACTGAACTTCTGGGTGCGCACTGTTGTACGGTACCGTTGCCTTTTCCGATGCCAAGGATCGCTGCTTGTCCGTTCATCGCCAGCACATCGAGTTTTTCCACCTCTCTTCCTCTTGTAATGTGACGTCACGTCACGTGACCCTTTCCATCTGGGACTCTTTTACTTAACTATCCTATACTAGTGTCATAGCTGTCTATTGATCTATCTGTCTACCTATGTACCTCCCCATTACTCTATCTCGATAGTTGACTTAGCTACGTGTCTATCTGTCTATCTATCAACCAGTTGCTAACTATCTATCAATGAATTCGATGGAATAAGATGGGTGGTACTTCAAAATCCAAAGGCTTTTATGAACTATGACGTCACGTCACGTGACCCTTTCCATCTGAGACTCTTTTACTTAACTATCCTATAATATACTAGTGTCATAGCTGTCTATTGATCTATCTGTCTACCTACCTACCTTCCCATTGCTTCATCTCAATAGTTGACTTAGCTACCTGTCTATCTGTCTATCTATCAATCAGTTGTTATCTATCTATCAATGAATTCGGTGAAATAAGATGGGAGGCACGTTAAAATCCAAAGAGCCATATAAGGGTTGTATGAACTAATGACGTCACGTCACGTGACCCTTTCATCTAGGACTCTTTGCTCTTTTACTTACCTATCCAGTTAGCGCCATAGCTGTATGTTGATCTATCTACCTTCCCATTGCTCTGTCTAAATAAATGACCAGCTACCTCTCTATCTATCTATCTATCTATCTATCTTCTTAGCTTCCTAATTATCTTTTAGCGATTTGCCTGTTGATTGTTCTTTATCATCTCCTCTTTATCATCTTCTCTTATGCCTTTCCATCCTGCTAATTAGTTTTTTTTAATCAGTCAACAATATGATCTTATCATGGTAATATCGTTCCAAACGCCATTTTTGTGACAGAGTTAGCGACTTTTCTCTGTTATATCCTTGAATGTGCAGAAAAAGGATAGAAAGTGTTCGCCAAGCTCCAGTCTTGAGTGATATTAACATGATAATACCAGTTGAATATCAAATGAGCGCCATTTGTATTAGAAATTGTAAATTTTCTCGTGATTTATTAAACTTTTGAAGCAAAAAAATTAAAATAATCCTGCGATTATTTAGACTGATAATTAAAGGTCTTGTTTAGTGATATTGTCAGGATAATATCACGTCAGTTAATTTGTATAACAATGAGCTATAAACATCATTTTTCTACTTTCCCTAATAATTTTGGAATTGTCGATACTAGTTATCGTTGATTAGATTAGATTTATTGGAATATGAATATTAAGCTAATTTTAACAAATTCTATACTTTCGCACAATTTAATTTTAATATATAATTATATATATAATAATATAATAATAATATTAATATATAAAAAGTCTTAATAGATATAGATAAATAAATAAATAAGTAGATAGATACACAGATAAACAGACAAATCAGTAGATAGGCAGATAGCTAGATGGATAGATAGACACATAGATAGATAGACAGATAGATATATAAACAGATGGATATACAGATAGATAGATAGATAGATAGATAGCTAGATAGATAGCTAGATAGATAGATAGATAGATAGATAGATAGATAGATAGATAGACAGATAGATAGACAGATAGATATATAGATAGATAGACATATAGATATATAGATAGATAGATATACAGGTAGATAGATAGATAGATAGGTAGATAGATATACAGNAGATAGATAGATAGATAGATAGATAGATAGATAGATAGATAGATAGATAGATAGATAGATAGATAGATAGATAGATAGATAGATAGATAGATAGATGGCTGTATAGATCCTTCAATTCCGAACATATAAATTATAATAAGGAGTGTTGCGAGTGTTGATGGAAGTGTAAATGATGTAATCTTGCTGGGTGCAATGTATTGTACTGTTCGGCGCGGCGCATTTTTCCCTCCGCTGGCGTTGATGCCCGGCGGATAAACGTTTCCGTGTTACGTTAGAGTGTTGCCCTTTCGACTGGTTCATCAACTTGCCGTTTCCCTTTTTCAGCAATTTCTGCTTCTTTTCAACATTCCTTCTACGTTGTCCGCAACCATATTTAAGAATTCCATTAACTCAAAATTAAATTAAACGTTAATTTATATTCGTAAAAAAACATTAGACATTAACAAATAGACAGTTAGATAGATAGACAGATAGATCGATTGATCGATCGATCGATAGATAGATAGATAGACAGACAGGTAGCAACAGCAGTAGATGGATAGATAGATTTTAATTAGACTCTTATTCAATCTGTTATGCTATTCATGGCTTATTTTATTATACTACTTCATTCAATTTAATTATAACCAATCAACTTCCATGTCTCTACAGATCCGAAAATAATAATGATGTTAAGCCGTCACCGTTTTACGATTCTCCCGGGCGCTTTTCTTTCTTTTCAGCAATCGGAATCCGTTAAGTTGTGAAGAAGAGAAGCCAAAGATGAGAAAGGCATTTTATTCTCCAAATTAACAATAAAACGGTTATTGTGTTGTTCAACTTATTTTTTCCTCCCTTTGGGATGGAAGTTGATAAAAATGCGACTTTTCTGGGTAATGTGGATGACCAGTCATTGATCCTCGAGCAAGTCTGGTTTTTCGTTCTTTTCCGCGTCTCTTGTTTCACGTTCTACTGTTAAAAAGCAGATGAGTTTTGCCTACGGTTCAATATCCGGCGGAGTTGGCTTTATTCCGACAAACAGTTATTTCAGTCGGAAAAGACGACATCAGAGAGTATATTGACTCGACTTGTACTGTTATATACACTTGCGTCATTTGCTTATCATTCTATACGTGTTAAATGTAGTAATATATTATTGTATACTTTAGTTTCGATAATCGCAGACGACGCAGAATCGACTTTACAAGTTGACTTATCTTGTTTTCTTCTTTTTAAAAAAGACGACTTTGAGTTCCCGTGGGTCGAATCTTAAAAACCGATATCGACATGAAGAGTCGGCTTTTCATTGAAATCAGCAGTTTAACAATAAGCTGAGATATTGATTAAAAAACAGAGTTTGAATTAATGCTCGTGTTAACGATGATGTTTCTAAAAATCTGTTTAGCAATGTCATCTAGCGGTGAGAATTGGAACTAAATTCATGGGTTGTAACCATCTTACTGTTATTATTGTTATTATTATTATTAATACTATAGGTTTTCGGACCACTTTTGGACGTCAAAAAACGGTCCTTTTCCAGAGAGAACTATCTTTATTAATCCAGATTAGAAACCAAACAGAAAGACTTGACGCTTTTTGAATTTCATTTTTCCCCCAAAAAAATACCTAAGGAAAAGGAATTCCCTGGGTAAACGTCCCGAAGGTTAATACTTGCCTATTTAGCGGAAGTGCTGTTTGAAAAGCCCCGTTAATTGAAACTGACGGCGCGGGAATTTTGAAAAACCGCATCTGTCATGACAGAGTAGGTGTATTATAAGAGTACACAGGAACAACTTCATGTATTGTTTCCAACTATGCTGCCTATGAAACCGACCCTATAATTTCAAGTATAGTTACACTTTAAAGAAGGCGCTGCGCATATACTTGCGGTAGGTAGACGGACGCATTTTATATATATTTATATATATAGCCGCCAGCGGTTAATTCGAATGGCTTTTCCCGTGCTGACCATCCGCGAGGTTATAATAACTGGAGAGAGACCGAAGAACAATCGCTTAACAAGACTAAACAAATTAATCAATTCAGTTTCATAACATTGCAGTTCGAGGAAATTTTACGCGAAGTACATTCTCTACATCCAACATTGAATTTGATTCGACACTTAATGATTATAACTAATAATTAGCGTTCATTACATTTCTTTCAACAACAGACTTTAGTCACTGAATCTCTTCTTTAGGGTGATGAACACTAGAATTAATTTAATTTGGGATTAACGACAGTTTGTAATATAGAATATGCGGTTGAATTTGAACTTGGTTTGAATCTTGGCGCCAGGTGACGCTATGGGTAGCTGTCAAGTATCAACCTTGGATATCGACGAAAGGAAAACACGAAACCGCCGAAAACAACACCCCTTCTTCTCCGTAAAGATCTCTGTCTACATTTCTTAAATGGTACTTGACATTCATTATCTTTTATGTAATTGATTAAACCATGCGTTAATTACAGCTGGTTCTGGTTCTCGGAGATTTGCAAATTCCCTTCCGCTGCAATGCGCTGCCTGCCAAGTTCAAGAAGCTCCTGGTCCCTGGCCGTATACACCACATCCTCTGCACGGGCAATTTGAATTCTAAAGAAACGCAGGATTACTTGAGAACGCTAGCCAGTGACGTCCATATAGTTAAAGGAGACTTTGATAAGGTTAGCCATGGTTTCATTACTCGTGACAAGCAATACATTCTACATCTATCAAATGTTGAATCCCCCCAGTCGTCCAGCTCCTATCCCGAGCAGAAGGTCGTCACCGTCGGTCAGTTCAAGATTGGACTGTGTCACGGACACCAGATCGTGCCATGGGGGGACGTGCAGTCACTAGCGTCGTTACAGAGACAGCTCGGCGTGGACATTCTCATAACTGGGCACACGCACAAGTTTGAAGCGTACGAACACGATGGCAAGTTTTTCATCAACCCTGGATCTGCAACCGGAGCCTACAGTCCGTTAGAAAAGTAACGCTACGACACCTTTTTAGAGTACGTTATCACATCTTATTTGATTCTTAGTGCTGTCACGCCATCGTTCGTCCTGATGGACATTCAGAGTGCGACAGTGGTCACCTACGTCTACCAGCTGATTGACGACGAGGTGAAGGTTGAGCGTATCGAGTACAAGAAAAACTGAATTTCTATGAAAAACATTTCACAAAGTATAATCGATTCGTTTTATTGTTTTCCTCAAGAGATGGTCCTGTGTTTACCGAGTATCCATGTGATTTATACCATACACAGTACTGAAGACGGCTAGATGGCCGCACTACTGACTAATTGGTTCTGCGAACTCAATCGTCTGTTTACCGTTCAATTTTCAGACCTATTTAAGCAACTTAACCAACAAATAAAACGTGGGATTTCATCAAAAGACTGTAGTTAATTAAAAATTCAACTCAATTAATCATCGTATTACACGAAACATGCGAGTAACAAGCCAGGCAAACCAAACATGGCAACCGCAATACTTCGGATTGAATTCAAATTTAATAGTTAAAATTCTATAGATTTAACATTCATTTGTGAACTGAGTTATCCCAAAACATGTTTCGCCAACCAATTTTAACAATTTTATCGACCCAAATGAGACTAGACGTCAGTCAGCAATCGGGAGACTGTGGTTCAATTATTCAGACGCAAACGGGCCAACCCAGCATTGACCACCCGCCGCGTCGCACTCGTATTGGTGTTTTCTTCTTCCTCGTCGCTAACGTGCGAAGCCGCCGCTGTCGTACCGCTACCGTAAGCGGCTGCGGCAGCCGCGCTGGCCGCAGCACCGCGTGCTACCGAAGTCGCCTGCATTAGCTCGGCATCTGGACCCTGGCGGTTCTCGTACAGCAGAATGTTTAGAGTTTCTTCATAGATGCGAGCTTCGGGGAATTCGACCTACACAAATACAGGTTATTCCGTTTTACATTGTCCTCTGTAATTCTGAACACAAACAGGATATTTATAGTTTATAGCCACATCACAGAATCCTGTATTAACAAACCAGTCGGCTTCAACTCACCTTCGTGTGCTTTTTGTCGGTAGCATAAACGATGGACGTGCAGCAGACTTCGGCGACTTTCTTCCCGTGGCCAAAAAAACTCCACAGGCAAATTTCCTGAGATCCGATCACGTCCTTAAGAAAGAGCACCCGGCCACTAAAGCGTAGTGATAGTTTGTCAAAGAGTTCCAAATTCTTCAGTAGGTTGTCGTCAGATGCACTGTGAGAAAGACCAAGAAACTTTCAGTTAACTCTTAATGCCAGTAACGCGAAACTGTGTTGAATCAAACTCACCTCGTGTAGGAATACTTGTTGTTATGGCGGTTAATGAGTAACTTGACAACGGGTTTTGCCGACGTCGAAATCAGGAGCTGCTCCTCACGGGCCGAAGTCACCAGCGGCACCCTACAGGCCGGCTCGACATCTCGATCTCGCTCCTTACGCTTTAGAGCGCTTTCACAGGCTGAAACTATGAAAATTATGCAAACAGAATGTAAGAACTTTGTGAACGCTTTTGATTATGCGTCACTCTGTATTACTCAGCTCAGTAGCGCAGTAGTATTTGGCCTCGGCCAGGAGTTCCGCAATCTCGCGTTGGTTCTCCGGAAGCGGTATGCTCCCGTCTCGGAGAAAATTCAAAATGGTGCCAAAATGTTTCCCGCAACGATCAATCAATATCCACCCTGTAAATTAAAAAAAATTAATTAGATTTTCCAGAGGCACTTAATGAAAGATAGTTGATGCCTTCTGGATCCGTTAGAACTTCCATGCGTCCGCTGAACATCGCCCGCAGCATGGTATCGTGTTTTGTCAAAGTTCCAATAGTGGTGTAGTGAAGCGAGCCTCCCACATTCAGTTTTACATATTGGGATGCGTTTCCCTTGATAACTGTTTTATGATCTCCTGACATTTTTCTTTCCTCTTTAATGTAAATCCCTGACTTTGAAATGGATAAATCTGAAAACAAACAATTATAGTACGAAGATTTAGCTGACAAATGAGGAAATCAGTAGCGTTTTCATCTGCGGATGAAGAATCTCAAAGACTATTATTTGTCATTTTTTCAAATGCCAGATTGTATTTGATGAGGCAATTGGCTTATGGAGAGACCGGAGAGACACTCCCGGGGAAAAAAAATAATGATATTGCTCCCACGTACAGTACAGTGCCAATATGGTGCCAATGCAGGCCGTGGCAGGCCGTGGTTTACGAATTAACGGATTCCCAGACCAGACTAGGGTGAGGCTAAACTGTAACCCGTGGTCCAGCGTTACAGTTCAAGGTCTTAACTGTTCAACTGATAGAAAAAGTATGGAATCATAAAATGGAGGTAGTTTAAAACGTATTCAGATTTCTATAAAATGATGTTTACATGTTGTAGTTAATTAGGATATCGTTTGATTATTATTGATATTAACCGTCGTGCAACGGACCGCATTGTAATTGATTTTAAAAATCAGAAAAATGCTTTCTAATTTTAATATTAGAAGCATAAAAAACAAATTTTGGTAAAGTCAAATCAAATTAAAGTTAATGCAGTACTGTATCATTCGATTTTCGTAGTAATTTACTTTCTTTTCTAAGCAAATAACGAATATTTCATCGTTGAAGTTCGGTAGTGGAAGCACTGTGTCCAGTCCGAGGCAAAATGGCTACCCTGCAAAGGTCTCTACGTTTGGGACTCAATATTGGAAACAACGCTGTCCGCAGATTTTCCTTACAAGCTTCATTAACAGGCTTTCAGCACCGCTTTCAAGTAGCGCACAACCAGAAATATGTGCTACATGTCCCTAAGGTAAACTATTGTGAGAGATTAACAACATCCCGGCGTGAAGGCAGGGTCGTGTAATATTTGAGCGACCAATTTTTAAAATTATTGTATAAAAAAATATACTTGAGGATGTTTTATTGAACAGATCTACGTACCTCAGAGACTGTACAGTGAGAAGCCACCTCTGACTCTCAAGTTCATCGAGGAGCGCGTACTCCTCGTTTTGCGGCTCTACGACAAAGTAGACCCCAACAAACTCACGGTCAACTCGCACTTTTTAAATGACCTCGGCCTTGACTCGCTCGACCACGTTGAAGTCATCATGGCCATGGAGGATGAGTTTGGTGAGAAATTTCAACACTCGCAAATAACACATTGTTCATCCCATCTGTTTGGTTTAACGTTAAGTTAATCTCGAGTTTGACTAGCTCTTTCTGTTCTTAAGTGTTCATTAACATGTGATCTTTTTAACGCAAGGTTTTGAGATACCTGACGGTGATGCTGAAAAGTTGATGAGGCCGGCAGACATCGTCCGGTACATTGGCGACAAAGAAGACATCTACGAATAGGTAATTCAAGAAGACGGAAAATTGAAAAGGTGGCACGTGGGGAGGCTGTCGTACAGCTCTGTTGTAATCTAGCCATGTTTTGAGTGTAGAAATAAACTTTCAGAAAACTGTTCCGTGTACTCCATCAGGCAACATAAATAAGAGAGCTTTAACACAAACAGCAGTTCTGTATAACTCATCCGTTGTTCAAAAACGGCACCAAAATATCAGTTTCTTCATTGTAATACTTGAAATATGCATTTTGCTGCTACAGTTTGGGCAGTTTCAGACATTATGCAAGGACGGAAGGGAGCGGGCCTTTTGCTTTAACAGAGATTCAGTCTTCTGGCACAGATGGCTGATCTTCTGCACTGTACGCTGAAACGACGGTTCCGTTGGCAATCCTCGTTTCCCCAGGACGCTAAGGTACACCCCGGCAAGAACGAGCATACCTGACAAGACGTACTGAAAAGTAAACGGCTTTGTGAACAGTACGAATGATAGCGCGATCGTCACGGCTTTACGGAAAGTGGTGACCGTGACTGCAGCGAAGGCGCCACAAGTTCGCACGAGCGTCAGGACAATGTTGATGCCCAAATAACCCGTCACGGAGAAGAGAAAACCATAGAAGTACATCTCTGTTGGATACTGTAATTGAGCAAAAGCAGTTAATTTACACGATGAAAGTGGAAGGTTAAATGATGTATAAAAGTACTCCTTGCTACCTGTAAAGAGACATGAATGGATGGAATGAGCTGCCCGCTGAGGACTAGAGCGGCCACCAGATAGACGAGTCCAAAGAAATACGAATAGTGAACGACTTCACTATTGGACGCTCCGTAGAACTTCATTGTCTTCTCCTGGACATTCCCGATAACTGCATCGGCTAGCAAAGCCAGCGAGATCATCACAATACCTGTAACAGGTAGAAGTTGTAATAAGCAGCAGCTGGTTAATCACATCAAAACATTGTAATTGTAATGCAATCAGCAATAAGATACGATACCAGTGAGGTGAAAGTTGGGCGAGGCTTGGCTGTCGGCCAGTGTGAACCACGCCAGACCGACGCACATGACGAAAGCCGCAACAAAGTCGACTAAACCATATCTTTTGTTCTGAATAATTATGCCGCCAATAAGGACTGGGATCAACTTGCACGATTTGAAAATTACCTGAAAGGTAGAAAACAGCGTCAACAGAGTTCCCAATGTAGTAACTGTTAAGTCTATTTACTTGTGTCGGAAAGTTCAAGTACGCCAGTGACGAATTGGACAGACCCATCGTCGCTACGGTGAGGAACGCCAGCAGGAAGTATGTTCGTGTCGGAATTCTGCAAAAGTAAGTTTACCAAAATAGCTGAATTTAAAAATGTCTGAGGATAATAACTCTTTTACTTCTTCTGAGTGTTCCCCTCTATTAACCGGAACTCGATCGCACCGAAAATACTGTACAGGACAAACTGGTAAAACGTCAAATACAGTCCGTGTGCTTTTAAGGTAGCGTGCGTAAATATTAATTCCTTAAAATATAAAACCACATTTCAGCAATATAAATCAATGGTCGTAACAGCACCACAAGTTTGAAAAATACCTGAGAAAATCCATATAATAAATAAAAGATGAAAACACCCAACGAGCAGACAAGGAATTGCTTCTTTTGACTAAAGTGAGTTATATCGACGCCTAGGACTGTTAACTTGGGTTGCACTGTTACGGTCTTTGCTCCCTCCGTGCCGCTCTGCTCCAGCATCACTTCGCAGTGTTTCGAGTTGTACATGACGGCGATTTACTGTGAAAAGAAATGCTCAGAGTGAAAACTTACTATTCACCTTAACTTCAACTTCCTTCCAATGTTCACTTAATTTTTTATCGATTTATTTTCATTCTTTTCTGAGTATTTGATTCTCCTATCATCATTATTTCAGTTACCGAGATTTGTAAAAATAGCTCAAATCAATAACCATTTCATCCTGCAATTATACAATTTCGTGTGTGTGGGTTACCTGAGTTAAAAAGGGCGAAATTCTGATGGGACTAAGTTAAGATTGACTTATTGTTTGCGAGGAAAGTTAGGTTTTGCACAACATCATTATGTTTACGTGGGTATGTGTAAAGGTGTAAGGTAATTTAAATTACCGTTTGCAACGTCAACAAAAACCTCATCGTGGAAGCCACCTGGCGGGAAAATTCTAAACTATAGCTTGTTACCTCAACATTTAGATTTTATTTATGTTATCATAATGTAATACATATGTATATTTCATTAAAATTTAAGCACGTACAAACTAGATCAGTTTGATCGAAAAATTAAGAAAACTTACAAACGATTGAGTAAATTTCAGTTCTTGTCATGCTCTTAACCACGCAGTTTTACGTGAACTTCGAAAATACAATGACGCTAAATAGCTTCAACCTAATCTATAATAATATATACAAGTCCAGAGCAAGGAATTGAGTTCTGAATGGCGGAAAGTTTGTTGTAAATGCCTCATCTTCAGGATTTAATTCTGGAAAAACTGCACGAACTGATATCAACAAAACTTTACCAGTTGAAACAGCATGAGTAGTTCTATACTTGCTGATTTCTGGGCTGTTATAACTTTGAAGATGTGAAAGTAGTAACTAGTAAGCAATCAACATTTCCCCAGCAAGAACCTGTTTTTTTGGACTGTACACTGTACTCCCTATGGCGTCGGAATGCACCTGCGGAGGACCTCCTGGAAGGATCCATCTGGATCTGTGGTTAATGTAGATACTTAAAGATGATTACACAGATACAGGTACTAATGCAGAAAGTTCAAGATACTTATCGTTTCAGTTAAGCATCTGTCTTCTGTACTATATTAATTTAACTAAGGTTTTAGCCACCACAGATAGGGATTTAAACGAACTTGTGACAGTGACATCTAGCGAGGAAAATTTGAACTACGCGCGACTGGTACAGGCCGGGTTTCCGGTTAAAGAAGCTTCACCGCTTGCGCTCGAGGGCAAGGCAGCGTTTTGACGTCGAAGGGGATCATTGAAAGCCGCTTGTGTTCCAATAAAAGGTTTTGGTAGTTTTCATTTAGCTCACGTATTGACAATGGATTCTATGAAGTCAAGATTAAAGCCTTAATATTGTATTGCTATTTTACAGGAGAGACAACAATGGGTGTCAATGTCGAAACCATTTCTCCCGGCGACGGTATACATAACTCTTCTTTTGTTTGACAATGCCATGTGCGGTTTGCAACGTTTGAATAATGAACGTTGTGATTCTCTTGGTTTTCAGGACAAACCTACCCTAAAACCGGCCAGCTTGTGGTTGTTCATTACACTGGTATGTCCGATGGATGACGGTGGGCGTAGGACGGTTACTGATGCAGGTGATTTTTCTTTTTAAGGCACGTTGGAAAATGGGACCAAGTTCGACTCCTCTCGGGACAGGGGTTCGCCTTTCAAGTTCCGCATCGGACGCGGCGAAGTCATCAAAGGCTGGGATCAGGGTGTCGCCCAGGTACCATCACCTTGGCCGTACGTAACGTAGTAACGTCAACGCTGAACCTCTTTATATTTTTTCCCAGATGAGTGTTGGACAGCGAGCTCGTCTCATCTGCTCACCTGACTTTGCCTATGGAAGCCGCGGACATCCCGGAATATATCCTTTTTCTACTTGATACTTCATTTTAAGATTAGTTTAATGATAGCATGGCAAAGAGTATAATCCTTAATTCCGGTGCACTATCCCGCCCAACGCCACTTTGATCTTCGACGTGGAGTTGCTGCGAGTCGAGCCGTGAACCCTCCCCGCTGCTGTCTCGACGCGAGCAGGGTTTTTGGCGTCTCTGCAACTATGTGTTGGCATGAATCCCTTTTTCCTTACACACACGTCTTGATAAATTACCCCCCTCCCATATTAGTTATTTCTTGCTATTAGGTCCGAACCGTTAATGTCATCACTGATGCAAAATAAACCTTTGCTCTGTACTGGATGTGCGAGTAACCATAACTCGGTAGATTCTTGGCAAACGAAATACATTCTTCTTGGAACAAGTCGAGTTTCTTCTTTTAAAAAAATATCTAATAATTCTCATAACTTTGCATTACCTCTTAATTAGGGTTTACATTAAATGTATTGGATCCTAGCAGTTCACTCAAAAGGTAATGCAACACTTTTTAACAGTTCAAATGGAACTATATCCCGGTGCAGTTGGTCTAAGGCTATTCATCTATGGAGAGGACAGACTCCTTGGACGCCCTAGGGAAATTCTTGGACGATAAACGAGGGCCACCTAAATAACTGATGGGATTGGCAAAAGTCCGGACGTCTTCGCTGATGAAAATCGGGCTAGTAAAGGCACTCTCGTCGGCGGACTTTGAACGGTAGTGGGTCGGACGGTTTCTCAGCTCTGCAAACGATGAGTTGAAGAGGATTAGATCATTCCACAACATTGCACACTCGATTAAAATTGCTGATATTAAAAGCTTATCCACTAAAAAGGCAGACGGTGTTACCAGAAGGTTAAAAATGACATAACAGGGAATGGGAGAGGGTAACACATTGCAATTAGCCGATTCTAAGGCCAAAAGATGGCGGAAAAAGACAAGCTTTTAAAATCGCTACCAGATGTCACTCTTCGCACTTAAGCTAGAAGTCTATTGGTGCACGTAGCGACTTGGAAATGGTTATCCTAGACGATCCTGGTTCACCTTTTAACCTTTGACTTTCACCAGCACTAAGAAAACTAGCGTCTCTTGTCTTCATGACTCGCGCATCAGTTAAAAGGTGAAGCATTCCGCCATATTGTTCCCTTTTTCCAGCTGCTTTGGTACAAAGAATACGAGGAAGCGCTTGCCTACCTAACAGCCACGTGTTATATTCAACCGCACTGTTTTTAGATCTTGAAGTTAGCAACACCAATAGAGATTTTTAGGTCTCAGTTAAGTGGTTACGCGTTCCGCCATCTTGTTACCTTTACCAGCTGCTATGGGTAGACAGAATGCGAGGAAGCGTTTATAGTCTACCTAACGGCTAAGTGTTACTTTCAACCGTACTGCTTATAGCTCTGAAGTTTAGGAGAACATTAGTAAGGGATTCGTAATTGGTTAATTAAACTGATAACACGCATGCATGAATAAAATTCCACAATAGGAGAAAGAAGAAAACAGCGCCAGGACCTGGTGTTACGTGTGGCAGTTGCTCCGTTAAAGGTCGGCCTGCTGCCTCTTGAGCATCGCTCAGGTCCTGGCGAGACCGAAACAAACAGAAAAAAAGACACTCGATTAAACACAGAATACTCGTGTTTTTCACCGCTTGATTAGTTCAGATTACATGGCTGCTGACTGTTTCGTTGTTATCCTCTTTGGTCAGGTCATCGGGTAGGTTCTCTTCGCTGATGGCCACCAGTTGGGCTCCGCCGTTGGCACACGGAGGATCATCGTCATCTTCTTTGGCTTTCCCTCCGTCTTCCAACAGCTATTCCGGCAATGCCAAATCGGTCATTTTACAACTTATAAATTATTATATTTCTTTATTTAATTATAGCGAAGTAGTATAGATTTACGGTTTCTTCGCTGGAGTTGTCATTTGAAACGGGGTGTCCGTTCACGTTGACTAGGTTCTCCTTGTCCGTGTCCGAGTCCGAAGTCAAAGAGGCGGAAGATGAAGTCGGCGAAACCGAGTCGCCCGATGTACCCGAAGCTTCGGCTAGGGTCGAACTGCTGCCCGACGACTGCGAGGATCCTTCATCGTCCTTCGCCAATTCGACCAGGGCGTTGTCGATATCCATCAGACTGATAATCGGCGCCTGTGGTTCTTCTTTGGAATCCTTACTGGAGGTCGCGGTTGTAGTTTCCTCGCGCACAATTTCAACCTTCGTCGGTAAAGTCTAAACAGTTGAAACAATATTAATGTCTTTTTAGTTTTATAACATAATAATAAGAATAATACTAATAGGAATGGTATGATAAATATGATATATATTAATAATTATTATTAAGCGTACAGTCGGTGCAGCAGGTTTGGCCTGCGGAGCTGGCGGGCGCGGTTTCGGCAAATTCGGTCGGACTGCAGGCTTCACTGCTGGAACAATCAGAGGCTGTTCATCTTCCATTAGATACTTTCGCTTTTTGCTGCGGCGGTGCGTGTTCCACAGGTACAGACCCAAAGCGATGGCCAAGGCCAAGAATGCGCACACTAATCCCACGAGCGCACCTGCCATTCATTAAATGAAATTTTTAATTAACTAATCAATTAACTGTGTGTAACCAAAACAAAATGTTATATTACGGTTCATCTGCGTAGGATCGTATTCCGGTTTGGGTTCGAAAAGCGGTTTGTATTTGGCCGTGACCAGAACGTTAGGGATCCAGTCTTGATCGAGGGTGTCATTGGAAGAGTCCATGGCCTCCTCCACTACACCGGGAGGATTGATGGAGAAGGCAGCGCAGCGGGCTTCCTCTTCGATACCTTCGGGATCGTGCGAGGTGACGGCTTCCATTCCGGTGCGCTGGTAACCCAAGTAGGCCAGAATGGGACGCAGCTCTTTACCATCGAGCTCCACAACCACATCTGTTCACAAGTTACCACAATGTAGATCAGCCCCCAAATGGAAGTAATTAACTGAATATCAATAAGATATATATATTATATCATATTCTAAAGAATTAAGTTATTTAACTTGAAATGACTTAAATATTGGTTGTTAAAAGGTCTATTACTTGAGATGCACCCGTCGAAGTGGTCGTAGTCGACAAAGCGCGGGTCGTTGGAGCTTCGAATGCCGCCGACGTGGAGAGCGTTGTCATCGGTGACCGCCAACAGACCGTCCGTGTGAATGGAGGTCATCAAAGAGCGCAGTGGCACTTCGTTGCGATCCACCTGACAAGCATAAATAAATCCGCACATTAGGATAACACAATAATTAATAAATAATAAAAAGTGGAGAATTAAACAGAATTGAAACAAATGAGTAGAAACTGTTGAAAAGAGAATATAAACTAAAGTACCAAAAGGAAAGCGGAGTCTCCTTGGCGTCTGTAGTAAACGGAATGGCGGGCGCCGTTGAGGAAGTTGATGGTCTTCACCTCGGCGCCGTAAACTATTCCAGTACCGCGGTCCTCTTCGATCCGGAGGTAACCCAACGCGGTTAGGCTCACCAGGAGGTATTTGGTTTTACTGAGATCGGCAAAATCAAGTTGACGTCAATCAGGGAGTTACATTGTTATTGCAAATCAATACTAAAGCTAAAAGTGAATGGTGTAATTCACTGAATTTAACTGTTATATCGAGTAAACTTTAATTGGATCTTGTTCAAAGAGAACATAACGAATGGGATAATAACTTTAATCAAAACTGAAATCAATTAACTTAAATGAAGCCTAGTTAATAACTTTGCCTGGTGTGCAGTCACCGATGTGAAATTCAATTAGAAAATGAGAGGATTGAAAACCATAAATCAGTAAAGTAAATAGGGCAATTAGGTAAAGATTATTACCATTATTTATATTATTATATTATTATATACCCATTATTAATAGGGCAATTAATAATGAGATAATTATAGATTAACAATCAAAACAAGTTAACTGGATATCACGGTATCGTGCGGTAGCTATTTACAGTATTTTCAAATTGGTTTTAACGCACTAATGTAATATTTCTAGAACGTTATTCTAGTTAGTTAGTTTAATTTGAATCTGACTCGTTGCTCGTTTGTATGAGGAGTAGGGCCTGCGCAATGTTGCGGAAGGAAGACGCGGAGAAAGCCATCTGGACGCGCACGGAATCCAAGTCGGTTGCACTGTGCTGGGCAATTATGTAAGACTCGCCGCTGAACTGAGCGCCTTTCTCTGCAATGACATTCCCAAATCAAGACTGAATGTATCAACAAACTTGTCAGTAAACAACCACCAGACACATGCGAACAAGCATACCTAAAATCGGCCCCTTTAAATCTAAATTTATATGTCTAATACATAAAAGTATAAATACAATAATATATAATTTGATAAGATAGATAAGGATTTAAAAGTAAATAAAGATGAGAATTACCGTCAGTGCAGGTGGGTCCCATGTACGAAGTGAACTCGCAGTCGCACGAGTAGCTGTTCGACAGGAAGTTCTCAATGCAGGATCCACCGTTTTTGCAGGGATGTCGATCGCACAGCATGTTGCACCCGTGAGTCACGCCTGGCCACAGATCTCCGAGTCCTTTATCAATGAAAATAATCAGTTTAACTACCAATGGAGATGCGTTCATTGGATTTATTAATTGGAAATGAAATCAATAAGCGTTTTAAAGGGGGAAAACGATTGGATAAAACAAGATGCGTAGAAGTGTGGTTCTATTTTTTTTTATCTATTTAACTATCAATCTGTCTATGTAACTATCTATCTATATGACTACCTGTCTATCTGATCTGTCTATCTATCTATCTATCTATCTATCTATCTATCTATCTATCTATCTATCTATCTATCTATCTATCTATCTATCTATCTATCTATCTATCTATCTATCTATCTATCTATCTATCTATCTATCTATCTATCTATCTATCTATCTATCTATCTATCTGTCTATTTATGTATCTATCTATCTATCTATCTATCTATCTATCTATCTGTCAATCTATCAACCTATCTATCTATCTATCTACCATCTATCTATCTATCTATCTATCTATTTGTCTATTTATGTATCTATCTATCTATCTATCTGTCAATCTATCAACCTATCTATCTATGTCCAAACCAATGTATACCTGTCGTCCCTTCGTGTGGTTTTGCCATCCAGCCTGGATTAATGACGGAATGATCAGCGCCAAGCAGGAAGCTTGCCAAGTCTAGAACATGTTCACTGCTAGTTAATTGGTCTGGCCAACGGTACACGTGACGTTAATTTTGGCAACAGTTAAACGGGTTTGCATTATTTGATTACATAATTAATCTACAAGCCAGTGGCAACTTTCACAGGACGTCGTCATCAATTTCATCTCAACGCACATTATCTAGTTGTTTTTTTCATTATGTAAAAGGAGTTGGATCGTCCGTGTTGTTAATCGTATTTTCGGCGTCGCAGACGTAAGACTTAATTACTCATTCTATTACATAAAATATTATTATATATATTCAAATTGCGTAGTAAACTCAATTCTTCTGTCCCCGAGTCAATACACCGTAGATTGATAAATTATTTTAAAATTTTTATTCTAACTGTCATTTTCTGTGCCAAGTCTCCTGTAGAATTTAGAATCTGTTTTTTTTTCTCAAGATTAGTCGGGTTAGCCAACATAAAACATTGACTTCTGAAAGCTTTTCATACAAAAACACTGAAAATGTAAGTTCAGTGAAAATACTGACTGTCGAGCTTGTGGGTCAAGCCAAAAAGCCCTGTTGGTTATCGGAGAATTAAAGATTAACCGAGACGAGGATGGGGAGAAAATTACCGTGAGCGGTTCCATCGGCGTATTGCGAGGTCAAATCGAGGACAGTGTCGCCCACTTTGAGACCGCGCAGGCATCCCGTGTAGCCGTGCAGCGACGTCTCCATGTACTCCCGGTCGACGCTGCCAAGGAACACCTGGTAGAACTCCTGAGGACGGCGCACTGGACGCGGCGGTTTCACCAGTTCTGTGAATATTTCACAAAGTTTCAACTGAATCACATCAAACTCCTCAAAATTGAAAGACGATATCGGGGTTGTTCGATTGATATCACTAATACAATATATCGATATATAACGATATAAAAGTATCGATATCCGAAATTTTTGGGGACACGATATATCGAGCCCCAAGAAGCATCTATATATGGATCTTTTGATATCGATATCGATATATGGGACAACCCTATCGAAGAAAAAACTAGTATCGATATTACGGTATGATATATCAAAACAGTTTCCGAATATCAATATGATTCCGTTATCGATATTCGAAATTCTTAGGGATACGATATATCGACTCCAAAAAGCCTCGACATATTGCAATTTCGATACGTATATCGATATATCGTACAACCCTGTCGAAACACTAGTATCGATATTAACGGTACGATATATCAATAAGATGTCTTAATATCGATATTGAATCTTTTACCGATAAAAATCATATTGATGCGAGAAATCAAGGCCAAAAAAGCCTCGATATATTGAAATTTCGATATCTATATCGATATATCGGAAACCCTGTCGAAAAACCTATCGATTCCTCTATCAATATTTCAAACTGTTAACGACGCACTATATCAAGACCGAAAAGCATTGATATATTGAACTTCCGATATCGATTTAGCGGACAGCACCGTCGAAAAACACTAGTACCGATATGAGCGGTACGATATACCAATAAGGTTTCTCAATATCGATATCGATTCTCTTATCGATACGATACATCAAAGCCAAAAGCACCGATATATGGAACTTTTGATATCGATACCGATATCGATATATCGGACTAACTTGGAGAATATAGTTTGTAACATGAGAAACTAAATGAAGTCCAGGTAGAGAATATCGTAATGGTGTTACTAAAACTATTACCCTAATCAGTTGTAATGAATTTACATACTTAAGACACAATAAGGTCATAATATTGTCGCAATTTATATTGTAATTTAATTGCAGTATATTGTGATTAACTTCAATAATACAATAATTAATAATACAATCAAATAAGTTGATAACTACTTAGTTAGGTGGTGATGTAGAAACAATGATAAACACCTTTCTGCTGATTCAGCCACGGGCTCCTGTAGTATTTGACCAGCAGCTGCACCGGAGCATCCACCGTGCCGCTCACCCCGTTCACGTGCAGCGTTGTCCCGCCGGCTTTTCTGTCGACGAGCAGCTGCGTTGAACTTCCCGCAGTGTTATCTGCAAGTTACCAAACATCAAAATTTCTATTAATTCCATCAATTACTTACACTCTTAAGTTAGAATCTTAATTAAGTTTTAATTAATTAGTTTTAAGGAAATAAACGCGGTAATGTCAGAATTATTAGTATCTTATTGTATTTACTGCCGAGGGGTACGGAGACTTGGTGAATGGTCCTGCCGGAATTGAAGGTGAAGAAGATCCTTGCGTCGGCGATATGAAGCTGGACAAAGTTGTTGAGATAGTCGTAAGCGTAGAGGATGAGCGAGTGCGTGTCGTAGGTGCGCAGGTTGAGCAGAATATCCTGCGTCAGGATGCTGTCGATGCCCAGGGAAGCCGCTTCGCTGAGGGAAGTGGCGTTGGCCTCGACGAACGCATCCGCCGAGCGGAAGGTTAAGCTGTTCTCATTGATGTCTAATAACACAAATCAAAATTTAATGTTATGCAATAAAACTTGAGTACTTCCCGATTTTATTTTTTTGGAAACTTATAATTCAGATGGTAAAGTAAGGGCGAGAACGAGGGAGAACCTAGTTGGCAGTTTTGTCCGAAATGAGCGTAAGGATTGACGCAGATGCACCTGTACGAGCCCCAGTACTCGACACAGGTGGCGCCATTGCGGCACGGGTTAGGATCGCACGACGGCCGGCAGTGCTTCTGGATCATGTCCGGGAAGCGGGCGTTCATGTAGGCGTACAGGTTGACCACTTCGTTGTTCATCACCAGGCCCCGGAAGCAGCCAATCAGACCTTTGCTGAAGTTGGTGTGACGGACGTCCAGCATTTCCCTTGATAGAGTTTTAATTCCAATATAGAAAACTAATTCTTGTTATTATAGATGTCTCTCAAACTTTCTAGTTATAATAACAATAACATTAATTGTTAGTGTATGATATATATTAACTTAAATATATTTAACGTAAATATCCAATACAACACAGGGTTGAAACACGTGTACGCCTGTCTAAATACACGACAATATATTCAATACATAATTTATTAATATCTTAGTATAATAGGATTGGTTGATATTATGAATGATAGATACATTATGAGAAGTGATTAAGATGCAAGTATACAAATAACTGGAAGAATATATGAATGATGGCAAATTACTCGGGAGCCCCTCCGATGAAGAGCGTGGCTTCAAACGGTCCGAACTCTTCTCCCTCATTGAGGTCCATGAGGATCGACTCTTGGTTGACGGTGAAACGCACGTGGTACTCGTTGTAGTCGATCCACACCTGCTGCCATTCACCCGAGTTCAAGTCGCGCGACGATTTCACAGTGGCGTTGCGCGGCTCGCCGTTGATCGAAAACTCCAAAGTTAATTCAAATTCTGCAATTGGAAATTCAGTTTTTCAGCAATGTCAGTAGTTTCTAATTGGCGGTGAGATCTGTTCATAAACTTGATCATCTTTACCTTAATTACAATGAAGATTTAATTGAAGTAAAACAAGGTTCAAGGAATTTAGAATGTCTTAATAGGATCTGACCGTTTTCTAAGATGACCCGGAAGTAAGGATGCTTTGGGTGCAGCAGAGGCTGGTAAAGTAGGATCGCCCGGTCGCTGGTCGTCCTGAAACTGAAAGCCAGATCGCCGCGATGCCAGCCGGGTACCTCCATGTACGAATCCCGGGACTTGAATGTCACCACATACTGCTGCGTATCTAGATATTAAACAATCGAATCGGTCAATTTGTCGATGTATAACGATAAACTTTAATAGCAATTTGATTAGTCTCGGCGAAGGTTAATTAGTAACAGAGAGTGAATAGATTAATTATTTTCCGCGGCCAGATTCACTTGAACTGTGTAAGTTCACCCGAGCCAACAAATGTCGAATCAGTTGAAACCGACCCAACATTTCCGCTTACAACCGTCTCTGGGAATGAAAACTGAAAGCTGATTTAAACTTGGCATACGAAATCCTGCCAGGTAACTGTTGATCTCATCATTTATTGTTCAATTTAGTGAGTAAATAGTAATCAGCATTATATTATATGCAGACTTTAACGAATAGTATTTAATATAGTTAGAATATCTGCCTTGTTATTACACTAGATCGCTTCTTCACTGGCGGGTAATTGATTTACGTAAATGTAGGTTTGCGCTGGTCATAAAAGAGACTTACTAGCTTCGACACACTCGAGAGGGCCAAGCGTAATCCTTCCTTCCCCTTGAGCCGGTAGGTCCTTTTGCTGGAGCGCAAAAATCTGCGTGAGGCCCAGTTCTTCCGGTTTCCTCAAGTAGCCTTCATCGAAATCCCAGCGGTTCTCATTGGCGTCGCAGTTGCAGAAAACATCGGGCCGCGAGCAGGTTTTGTTGCGGGAGCACGGACACCGCCCCGGCAGGGCGTTGCCGACGTAATCCAGGTAACTGCCGGAAGAAGAGCGGAACCAGGTGTAGGAACGCAGATCCAGCGGGGCTTTGAAGCAATCGTAGCGGAAGTGCTGTCGGCACTGCAGCGACTGCGAAATGAGCGACTGCAGCATCTCGGCTGTGAACTCCCGGTAGGTCAGGTTGAATACAGTGTCCAGTCGATTCCTGCTGCGGATTTCCTGTCATATTCATAACTCAGCATTGAATCAATGCAACAAAATAGATTCAACTAAAACGAAATACAATAAAACGGTTAAGGGAAGAAACAGAAAACACCGCCAAATTCAGAACCTTGACAACACGAAGAAACTCAACAAAGAATTTACAAAAGAATATTGAAAAAGTTGAAAAAATTTAAGAATCAAGAATTATGAATGACGAAGTAAAAGACAGTAGAATAGAAGTAAGAACTAAAGAATGCGAGGTAAAATACATATTTAAAAAAAAAATCGTACAAAATCCGGGAGTAAGTTGTGCTGGACGACAGTTTTGCGGACTCCCGTGGCGGCGTCAAACTCGCAGCGCACGTGGGCCGGCGGGTGAGGTCCATTTCCGTCGATATCGATCTCGTAGACGCCGCTCTTCATATAGCCAAGCAAGGCCAACTCCTCGCAAGTTCTCTTGTACAAGGCTGATTCAGAATTTCAAGAAAGGCAAACGTTTAATCAAATTACAGTAAATTAAGTCTATTTAAAAAAACGCCAAAGTTTTATTACAGCAAGACAGATCCAATGTTAGATTAATTCTTGATTCTTTAATTATAAGAAATTGAATAAAATAAAATAAATAAATAAATACCGAAATGACAGTTTTTGCCCGTGTAACCCGTGCCGGTACAATCACAGACAACCCTGCCTTCGTTGACCATACACTGACCGCCGTGTTCGCAAGCGTTGGGTCTTCGACAGGGATCGACCAGCTGGCAGTTGTCCAGGGAGATTTCCCGCACTTTGGCTGTCGACAGGATGACTCGGGGATCGTGTCTCTCGTTGTTGATCACCAGCTCTCTCATGCAGCCAACAAAACCTGATTCAATTCATTATTGGTTTTCCAGATAAACATTTCCGAAAGTTGAAAGTTTTAAGTAAAAAGAGACGCATCAAGGAAAGTTTACCGAGATGAGGCTCGACAACGCTGGCACCGACGACGAGATCGGAAAGCAGCTTGAACGGCTGTTCGGTGATCTGTTTGATAAAGGAGCTGCTCGGTCTGCGGTAATCAATGGAGATGCTGGCCTCGTCGTCGTTGTACCGCAAGTGAATCTACAAAATGTAAACAACCGGTTGGATAGGATAAGAATCAATTAAGGAGGGAGGACGATTACTTGATGCCACGCTCCATCGGAGAGACGTCTACCTTCGTTGACGACGGACAAGAAATTGCTGGAATTCGACGCATCCGGGAAAACAATGAACTCGGCAGAACCTTTGGTTAAACGCAGCTGAAAAGGGAACGAGGGTTAAAGACAGATCATTAAACACTAGTAGATTAAATAGAGCAACTCGGAAATCAGTTATTTCAACGCATTTACATGTTATGAAGGTTGAAAATTGAATACCTCCCAGATGCCAGTGGTTCCGTCAGAGATGGTTTTGCCGTGAGCCAGAACCGTCGTGTAGTTCCTCGTCTTGAAACCGAAACGAAAGTCGAGCTGCTGTTTATAAAACGGCGGTGGGCTCGGGATTTGCAAGTTGATCTCCGACTCCGGGAATGGGAAAGTGACCGGAATGTGCTGCACATCGTTACACTCGCCGAATTCCGGCCGGAATATTCCGTGATAAAGCGCCTGCGGTGCGTTGACGCGCAGTTTGTAAATGATGGACACGTCGTTGAAGTAGACTTGCGATAGGCAGCCGACGAAATTATTGCTCGAACGTAGACCTTCATTGCAAAAAAAAAAGGTCAGCAACAATAGTTAAGGTTAATCCTTAATTTATGAAATTACAATATAGTTAAATAACTTATTTAGAGGTTACTATAATTATGAAGTAACAATATCATTCAACTCTAAATTATTGTACGAAAAGATGGTTATTACCGAGTCCAAGGGGTTTGCGATCGCCTCCAATGTAGATGTGCGGATCAAAGCGCAGGAACCGGCGGCTGCTGCGCGTCTTGGCCTCGACTCTGTGTGTTATGCCGTCGAGTACCAAGTCGACGATATGCCCGTTGTGCAGCAGAGTGAAGTTGTGCCACGCTCCCGTGATGAGGTCCTTGCCCAGGGTAGCGGCATTGGGTCCGTCGCCGAAGTCCACCTCGACGTAGAGTGAACCGTTGCCCAAGAGAGTCACCGCCACGTGGTTGGTGTTGGGGAAGGTGCCGCCGCCGTAGAAGAGGATCGAATCACCGATGTAAGCCTTTCAGACAATGGAAATGCGGTAAAGAGAAAACAGAATATCAGGAATGAAACGACCTTTGAAAGATAGATAGATGGGTGGATGGATTGAAGGACAGATGGATTAGATAGATAGAAAGACGGATGGACAGATAGGGAGATGGATAGTTAGATAGACAAATGGATAAATAAATATATAGATAAGCAAGTAGAAACTTAGACGGATTAAGAGGCGAATGGATAGATAGACAGAGAGACAGACGGACAGACAGACAGACATGTAAATACTTAGATCCATAGAAAAATAGATAGGTAGATAGATAGATAGAGAGGCAGAGGGATGGATAGACAGATAGATAGATAGATGGGTAGATAAACAGAGGGAAAAAATATATGCATAGACAGACGGATTAACAGATAGACGAATGGATGCATAGACATACAGGTAAACGGACACAGACAGTTACAATTACTTTTTGAAAAGTAGATAGACGGATAGACAGATATAGATGAATAGACAAACAGACGGATAGATAGATAGCTTTGATAGATAGATAGATAGATAGATAGTTAGATAGATAGACAGATAGATAGAAAGATATATAAATTGATAGATAGAGTAGATAGATAAAAAGATAAATAGGTAGACAGACAGCAGTGGCGTGCCGAGGTACTTTCGGGCCCTGGGCAAAACCCATGATTCTTTCGGGCCTCACTCTATCCCTCGGCTTGTCAAATTGGGCCCTGAACCTGGCGTGGGCCCTGGGCAACTCGCCCGACTCGCCCACCCTACGGCAGGCCAGTAATAGATAGATAAAGAGTTAGAGAGACAGAGAGATAGACAGAAGACAAACAGACCGATAAAATAGATGGCTTAGATAGATAGATAGACAGCTAAGACAAAATACTCGAAACATCATGCTGATTCGGTTGGATTCTGCGTGGGCCCTATCCTTCCAGTCGTAAATGCGATACGAAATGTAGGAATAACCGCGGAGAGTGATTGTTGATGGATCTAGATAGATATTACAATCGATTCATTAACAATTAGAGTTCTGCTAACGTTTCCCTTTCCGTTTCTCGTTTCTACGGTCCTTACTGTCATAGTCGCAACTCTCTCCTTCATAGAGGGTACCGAAACAGTCGCACGTGGTTTTATCGTACCGATTGACACAGCGGCTACCATGGCGACACTTGTTCTTCTCCAGTGCGCACCTGTCCAAGATGTAATCGTAATCATTAATGACGACGAATCCAAGTGGCATTATACAATAGATCCGATGCAATTGTATCTATTACAATATCTTCCCATTTAATTGTATGAAAGTAACGATAAGCGGTTTAAAGAAACTCACCTGTTGACACATCCCAAGAGAATATCCCGGAATTGCGAAGAGACCAGCGGTTTCAGCGTCTCCAGTTCGTTCCCCGTCTGCAGCTGGATGTTGCGAATGCAGCCGACGAAGTGTTCGAACAAGTAGCTAGATTCGATTTCATCTTGGACCCAGTTCATTCCTTGATAGCAAAAAAGCGATAATCGATAAAGACATTTTAAAGAGCAATGAAATTAACATCGGTAAATGACAATTGAATGAAATTCCCAATAATGAAGGTGTTATATGTTACACACGATGTAATTACCTCCGATGAAGAGTACCGATCCTACATCGGAATCCTTATCGCAGTTGGGATATTTGCTCAGACCATCCACGGTGATCCTGTTGACCTCATCGTCAATGCTGGCTTCGATGATACCCTGCGAGGCGTCGATGAGAATACTGGCTTGGTGCCAATTGTCCCGGTTTAAGCCTGCGAAAGACCATATTACAGTTATAAACTTTCCAATATACTGTTGCTTTGACTCTGTTTTACTGAAAGATACAACTATACCTTTGCCGACGAGGAGAATGGTTTCATCAGCGCCGAGAACATGGATAACTTTGAGTTCACCACCTTCCAGTATGACATAGAGTTCGTATTTGGGTTCATCGGGACTGGCATTGTGCAGCGTGTGGTACAGAAGAAGTCCCTGCGCTTCCAATGTGCGGAATTCGAAGCTTACCTTTCGGGGCAGCCTTACAATTTGAATAGTACAAAGAGTCAGCACTTTGCATCACAAATTCGGGTAGATTAAACCTGTCCCTGATGGACTATCAACAGATTAGAACCTTTACCGACATGTGAAACTTACTAATTTGCAACTGTATCTACAATATTGATACCATAATAAAACCTCGTTACAGTTGTTTACTCTATAGTGAACTATTTCACTTTTCCTTTAAGTTAGGACAGCTTCATGGAGGTATTATGACGATATCAAGATAAGTATCGGATAATCACTTGCAACAGAATATGTAAATTGCATAGTGTGTGTAACAACTCGCCGGGTGGGCTACCTTAATTCGAACGCCTGAAGTTGCGCCGCGGTCAGCTGGATATAGGGATAACCATCGGCGAAAGTGAACGAGTATTCACCGCTGCTGTTACTGAGAGCCAGGAATCCCTGACCGTCGACGTGCTCCTCTTCCTGAAGCTTGCTCTCCTCGGGAGCTGGATGACCGCCGTGGACAGCCGGCGACACGGCACATTTGGCCATGCATTCTTCTTCGCTCTCGAACCGGTTGCGGTTACCTTGACAACCGCCGTAGATGAACTGGCGACATCTGCTGGTCTTGTGATCGTAAAAGTAGCGGATCAACTCGGATTTGCACGGGCCCGCGTCGAAAGCTTGAACGCAAGGATTCTCGACATACGGTGGCGTCGACTGGTCGACAAAATCCGACGCTGGATAATCCGTAGTAACTGGAACGTCCGCTGCCGTCACTTCCTCCACCGGCACAGAAGACTCCGAGTCACCCAAGACTCCGCGGATTAAGACGAAAACTAGAATCAACCGTCTTGAAGTGACGGTCATCCTAGTTAAGGAGAACAAACCGTTTTACTCGTGTTTGAAGAAATAGCCGTTAGATGGCGCTACTATAGTGAATGGGCCCCATGGATAGAAGACCCCTGGCTTGGGAATTGCCCTGAGGCTATACGGATGAACCAAGCACGCCTCGACACTTTCCCATTCAGCATTACAAAAGCCTTACTGGCCGTACACAGCGCAGCGCCATCTAGCGATGGCAACGTAGTTGATTTCCATTGTAACGTACCCACTTGATACAAAGTCAAATTAGCTTTAAGTCGAGTGAAGTATTGGATATAAGGTAAACTGGATAATGCGGGAGCGATCTCAGAATCACTACCGCTGTACCGAGCTATCTAATCCCTGTAAAACGAGTTGGCATAGCGGGAAAATGATCAAGTTTTTCAGCTTGGCAACTGATTTTTTTTTATAAGAATTTGTGGCTCCTTTTCCTTTAGATATTCTACATAGCAGAGACTAATATGATTCTTAAACAGCTACACGGTTACGTCAGCAACTGATTACTAGTCATAGCACGATCTTCATTCTTCACTATCAAACTAGTTTCGACTACTTTTCGTTAGATCTGGGAGGCAACTTTTAAGTCACCAAGTATCATAATATCACTACCGATTATAGGATAGAAATGCAATCCTTTAGTAGACATTGCACGTGCAATACACAACAACCGGTTGGGTCCGGACAAAATGTTTCAAGGAGATGTTTACATCTTTTATTAATAAGAATCAATCCTGGCTTATGTTACGCTCCCCCCCCCCGCTATTTAAATGTCGAACAGGTCAGTCCTAACACGTTCTCGAAAGATAGACGCCAAAGGTTTACTGCTATTAAGATTGTTACCGGGTTGCACGATTCCCGCTGAAGTTCCCCCTTTGGTTTAAAATGCGGAGAGCTGAAGGTATCGACTCTTGTGATACCCATACTCCGATGAACAGTTTTTCAAAAATTCATAATTTTTAAGTTAACTGAATTAGTATTACTTGTGTTTGTTCGATAAGCTGACTGTTTGGTTAACATGGCCATGGAAATTGTGTAGAACGGCGGACTGTGAATATATGGGATGCCGGCTCACGTCGCACCGGGATAACCGAGGCCGCGCTAACAAGGAGAGAGTAACTCATCTCACGCCCGGTCATGTGAACTGAATTTGATGAGCCCCCAATTCCCGGCAAATTCGACGAAAACTAACTTCATTAGCATTCCACCCTCTCTTACGACATGTTTCAAATGAGTTTCATTAGTAGACTATTTTCTAGCCGGGGTGGAGGGTGGATGAAACTCGAAACTTAACTTACAATTGTTTAGATTCTATACAGATCAACATTCAAACTGCGGTGATTTCTCCAAAGCACATGGAAAATCGAGTCGTCTATTTCTACTTCACCTTAATCTCCTTCGAACAAAAGTTATCTTCATTGGATGAATGCCTATTATCAAATATAATTTCTTAAACGAAAGTGGTAATGCTAAGCCAGTTTGGATGTCAAAATTGAAACAATATTTCAGTAACTTACCTGTTGGCTGCACAAACGGTAGCTTTGTCGTACCGCCGTAAATTCGCGTCCTGCCGCCAGGAGATTCGCCTAGCGACTGACCAGTTAAAACCTCAACTTAAGCACCGGCTCCTGCAGCCAGGAAAAAATCGGTAATGTCACAGCGTGCTCGCGCACACGTCTCGTCTTAAATGAGTGTATCCTTTCAAAAAAAAAAAAATGAAACTGGCGGCATATAACTTCATTTCAAAGTGGTTTATTGTCGTGTATTGAAGAAAAAAAGATGGACCAGAAGGGTTATGTTTCAATGCGTTCCTGCTGTTTGAGAGCCCAGTGTTCCCGGATGTGCTTGGCTACTTTGACCCTCTTCCGCTTCTTCTTAGGTGGCTCCCCGCTACACGTCTCGGGGGTTTCCTTTTTACTCTTCGAGTCCGTCGGCTTCTTCTTTTTCTTCTTGCACGACAAGGGATTGGGACCCTGAGGTCTTCGTTTCCGCTTAGCTTTGACAATCGGCTGGGAATCGCCGAAAGTCTTCTTTTTCAGTTCTTGTAACGCTTTCAATTGGAAGTCTGGTAGTTCACGGGCTTGCGTTTCGCTCGTCGCCATCTCCTCGCTAAAGTTTGATGGCTTTTCTAACGTAGGAGCCTTCTGGTAAAGGTAGAGGATGGGTGTTCCGGGTACTCTACGTGAAGACTCCCGAAGACTCTGATCTTGGGAGGCTATGATGTACCTGGTGCAAAGAAATGAATATTTTTTTACATTTTCGGAATTGTCCTAAAGTGCTTGAGCTTACCTTTTAGGGTTCTTTTTTCCTAGCATCGAAAGTAGGCACTTTGACGCGGTGATAGGAGTTTTCTCGTGGCCACATTTATGGATCCCGAACTGTTTGGCGACACAAAGCGCACCATATAACTGAGGTCCTGTAAGAATTTAGGATAAACTGAAGAGCTCGAGCTAAACGTTGGCAAACTTACCTAGCTTTTCCAGTTCAAGAATGACACACTGCGTGGTAAGGAGTTTGACTTCACTTTCGAGATACTTGGGGACCTGTTCTCGTATGTTGACCTGCTCTTTCAGTGCAGAAAAGCAAAACGTGCCATCAATCAGTAGTTGATAAGGTTGATAAAAGCCGAAGTTATTCTTGAAGAAACTTAAATAACGCTGCACTTTCTTCCGGCGCGAGATTTTCATTTTCAGACTGTTCTTTCGAGAACACGCGAATGTGTACAGCACACGAGATCAAAACATAAAACATCACCAATTTTAAGTTCGTCTGCATATCATGGTCTGGGAAGTATCATTAGTGGCGCGTAACCCACTTCGGCTACCAGGTGCCGTAAGACCCCTAGCGGTAAGTACGACACTAGTGGTCGAATTTAATTTGGATTTTGTGCTAGAAAAAAATTTGCGAAATTAGGAAATAGCATTCCATTGCTAGTTTTCAGTATTTCAAATAAAATATACCTACCAATATTTGAAATTACACAATTTTGTATAGTTATCGATTTTTACATTCCTTCAATACTATAGATCTAATCGATTACTAAATGTTTTGATGCCATTACGCGCACCCATGTTCATGTTGATGTTGTTTCAGAGAGGTCTGGGGACTTAAAAGTAGCACAAATGCATTTTGAATGCAGGAACACGTTCTGTACATAAAACTAAGCCATGACCGATCACCTTAGGAAACAGTAACAAAGTTTCTTGGCGTGGTACCTCAAGCCAACGAACTGAAATCAACCACTTGTAGTAGGACCATATTATAAGAAGCAGTGAACCAGATTAAATCTGCAGAGAATAACGAAATACCAGGACAAATAAAAAAAGAAAACAAAATGTCAAGCTATGACAGATCTGGAACCCTGGAGATTTGGGCCAAAGACGAGTGGCACCAGATTGCGGCCACCCTGGAAGGCGACAAACTTCACCTCACCTTTGAAGAAGCCAAAGACATTCCCGACACAGCCAGTGTCGTTCCAAACATTCCCGGATCGAAGGGACTTGACTATCGGGATTCCTTTTCCAATAAGAAGCGCCACGTGAAAATCGTCAAACCGGACAACAGCGGGCTTGGAGTGTCCATCAAGGGAGGGAAAGAAAATGGCATGCCCATCATCATATCCAAGATCTTCAAAGGGATGGCAGCCGACCAAACAGAGCAGCTTTATGTCGGGGACGCCATACTTTCTGTTAACGGGGAAGACCTGCAGAATGCCACTCATGACGAGGCGGTACGGGCTCTCAAGAAAGCGGGCCGTGTAGTCGAGCTGGAAGGTAACAACAATTTACCGGTTTATGTTTACGTTGCATGTTGGTTCCAACAATGTTATCATCTTGTTAAAAACGTTTTAAGTTAAAGTTCTATTTGAACTGGAAAAAGACTGCAGAAGTGCTGCAAACATTGTCTTGTACCTTTGAGTTTATTGCTTGTTTTGTTTGTGTTTTTTCCCCCTTCTTGAAACCCTTTTCGTCTTTCACCCTTGCATCGTGTCGACTGTCTTTTGAACCTGTTGCATTCCTATTGCATGCTGCTTCAATCCACCATCCTGGTGTGTTCCTATTGTCTAGTGGTGACGTCCTTCTACCTTGCAGTAAAGCATCTGCGGGAAGTCACGCCCAACATCCGCAAAGCTGCCATCCTCGGCGATCTAGGCTGGGACTTCCAGCGGGACTTTCTCGGGAACGGGGCGGCGGTAACTCGGCACCTTCAGGAACGACCCGCGACACGCACGGTCCCACTGCTCTTCGCCAGACTGGGTCGCTGCGTGCAGCAGAACGACGAACGTGTCGTTGAGTTGCACTCCCCTGATGGACTTCACAGTTGCATCCTCCGTGCAGCCGACTCGACGCAAGCTGCTCAGTGGTTTGCGGCACTTCACGCCGCCTTAGCCGTGACTTCGTCGCGTGTTCTGGCTGAACATGGACACCGTATTGCCAAATCACTAGGGGCTGCTTTAATCACCCAGTGGATGTGGCTTTCAGCGAAGGCTCCAACGGACGCACTCCGTGAGGTACTAGAACAGCATATAGCCATGTTTTTTTCAAAATAATATACCGTTTCGTATTATAGAATACTTGGCTGACTCCAGTAGCTTTTAGTAATTTAATTCGCTTCCTTAACTGCCTGTTAACTTCATTTAACTACCATTATAGAGAAGTGCCACTTACATACTTACTTCAGCGAACCAAACCACGGGAGCGCAAAGCGATAAGAACGACTGGCAGCCCATGTTTGCGGCTCTTAGCGACCGAGACCTGTTGCTGTACGATTCAGTTCCGTGGAGTCTGGAAGCGTGGTCTTCTCCGACCGTACGGTTGCCTTTACTCATGACTCGGTAAAAGTCAATCATTATTGATCTGAAAATTCTGCGTGATTAATCATATGATCAGCTTAAGTAGAAAATCGAAATACTTGTCAACTATTTTGATTGAACGTTACAGATTGGTGAACACGCGCAAAGCACAGACGGCCACAATGCTTCGGGACCACTACGTTCTTTCTGTACGGACGGGAACTTCGAAAGGTGTGACGACCCGTTCGTTCAGTATTGAGTGTTCGCGGGATCTGACTTCGCTGGCACGGGGACTCGTTCAGGCAACCCATAATGCTGTGTTGTCTACCAGAGAAGTTTCCTGGGGTTTGTTTATTTTCAGTATATACTTACTGTGTATAAAGAGTTCAAATTACTGTTGCTGTGTTGTTTCCTTTTTTAGATTGTATATGGCAGGGCCAGCAAGCTCGTCTTCTGATTCATTACGAAGAGGGATTCCGGCTCGTTTCCAGCAGCAGCATGGAGAACGGCGACTCGACCAACGATGCCGCGGTGCGCACGCTGTGGCAGTTCCCGTTTCATAGGCTCCGGCACTCTGCTGACGACGGAAACCGACTGCTGTGGCTCGACTTTGATAACGACGATGGCGAAATTGTACACAGAATTTCATATACGACCAATTACTAATATAATAGGTTGAATTTCGTTAACATTAGCACTTGATAGTGAATACAATAAATGACAAAATTAAATATTAAGGATCTTAAGTATATTAGTGCGCGTATCGATAATCACTGCTAACTCATTATACGGTGGATCAGTAGACTTGTGTTAAGGAGGATTTCGGTACGTAAACAGTGAACCGGAATGGAACCACGTGACCGATTTTTGTGATTTTTTCTTTACAGGAATTGGACCTGCGAATGTGCCCCAAACCACTAGTGTTCATGCTGCATTCCTTCCTGGCGGCCAAAATGTCGCGCATGGGCTTGGTTACTTAAAACTCTTGGCCGTTTAATGTTTTTTCATTTTTTTGCTCTACCTAGTGCAATACTGAGGGAAACTGCAATGGCACCAGAAACTTTCTTTGATAGCAAATAAGAAGAATCTTTTAACCAAATACTAAAGTAACTTTAACTCTATAAAGAGCAGCTTCCAAAGTCGGGTGTTTTTTTGTCCATGTAGTCGTCTATTGTAACCATTCCACTTTATACATTCGACTGGAACAGATTCAGACATATCCACACGGTTTCCACCGAAAACGAGGCATTTTCGACAAATAGGAAATAAGAGAGGGAAAGAATGATTGCGCCGGTTTGTGCCTTTTTCACTTTGTCTCTATTCTTCATTCTTGTTTTTTTCCCCCAGACTTTTCCTTTTGGCTTTTGATCTGTCATGGACGTGCTGATTCTGCTATGTTACGTCTTCTTCGTTGTTTTTTTGGGGGGTAACATATTTTCTCGTCTGTGGGAATAACATTGTCTGTGTGCGTTGAAGTTGAATACTTTATATTCGAGATTTTCCTCACAGTTTCTGGAGATTCAGCAAATGAAGACGGCAAAAAATTGAAACAAGAAATACGAGTTCCATCAAAAGGCACTGGATTAATAATCAATACACGGGATTAAAACACTTGAGAGAAGCGACATTCAGTGTAACTCAATTAAGTGATCGCCGTAATTCATGTCGATGGGAATCGATGAGTACATGGCGTGGTGCGTCATGTCGGACATGTCGTGCAGCTGCTGTGGATGCGGCTGGTGTAACTGTGGCTGCTGCTGCTGCTCGTGCTGTGGCTGGTACGGGCCTGCACAGTGAAAGCTGTCCGATAATGTCGGAGACTCGGACCCAATGGATGACGTCGGTGACGAGGTTCCTCCGCCGCTTTTGGAAAACATAAACGGCCAACTCTATCGATGTACAAAAACATTGTTGAATTTTTTCTAATGAATTAAAATCATCAATATTCAGCAATAAACGAATGTTTAATTCATAAATATAAGATGGCAAATTCATTCGTCATTCTCTAATTGGCTGAAACCCGGTTATTGTTTTTATTTCGAAAAAAGATGAAGTTTTAAAGATAAGATTTGGGAAATAGCGTCGGTGGCGCGGGCGGCAGCAGCAGCTGGATGCTGTAGGCGCTTGTTTTAAGGTAAGCGACATTAACGTCAAAGACGCCTCGCGTCGCTGATTGCACCCAGCTGGACACACGGCTATCCACCAAAACCATTTCTCCGTCGCGTCTTTTTCTTTCGCCGTTTAACGACTTTGTTTTTCCTACCCGGGGGGGAGGGGGTTCGCCGCTAACGTAAATCAATCTGCTACTCTAATCTATCATTTATCATCCAGATATAACGTTTAGTTACTTAGCTATGCAATAGTTAATTCGATATCATCAGAAGCTTTTTAGCAAAGGATTGACGGAGGACGAGAAACCGCAGCTATGAAGAACTCGGAATAGTACAAAATTCCTGTTGCATTTTGGAGAGATTTCCAGCAAATCCTACTGGCGAGGAATTTCTCGAGTTGCAAATAAAGTGCCAATCTTCCCCCCCCCCCCCGGCGAAAAAAGTTTCAACGCAAGAGTAATTCGCGACAATTGTGCGGAAATGGACATTCTTGGCCAAAATTTGGCCGGTGTACAGTGCGTTTTGCTGTTAATTCTAATTTATCTAAGTTGATTCTATGAAGTAAACGGCCCTATTACTAGAGAGCGATGCGAAGCTTCGAGAAGGAAGTAAAGGTACGAGTTGTTACTCCGACTAAGGTAAACACCTCGAGTGTATCTAACATTTCTACGCACCAGATTTGAACCTTTTCAATATGTTAATTTCAAATGCGTAAATAGAACTTTAAAGCTTGAAACTATCAAATGTTATAGGAAACTGAACACTTGATAACATTGTAGAACTTGAACTAGTGTGAGAACTATTCATTTATCTATGGTAGAATGAAAAGTAACATCTCCCAACCAATGGCATGCGAGCTAAGGAGGAGCTAGTTCAATTTTAAAGCTTACTTACAGAAATAGACTTTGATTTATTTTATTTCTTTGGAAGAAATTCAAATTTAAGATAATTACAGTAAAGTAAAGAAAACTGGATTCAGTGAAGAAAAAAAAGTAAAGAAAAAATGTTTCCGCCCGGGATCGAACCGGGGACCTTTCGCGTGTTAGGCGAACGTGATAACCGCTACACCACGGAAACCTGAACGTCCTGTGCAACTTAAAAGATTTTCAAACGGATACCATATCGAAGGTGAATGACGCATAACATGCGACATCACTTAATATATTGTGCTTGGTTAACCTACTGGTATTTTAATAAGGCATCATCACAAGATAAGAGTTTTTTTTAACGTAATTAGATACTAGAGACACGGTATATCTAGAGTGATTGTTCAAAAGTGATACGACAGATTGGGTCTTGACAGACAGCGCACATGACATGATGGCGACCTCGTAACAGTTGATGGCGTTGTAACATCAAATCATATCCCTGTGGTCGTATATCTAAGGCTATTATAATAAGCTGTGTCATCAAAGGGAATGTAGATTCTTAATATTCATAAAAGATCATTTTTGTTGTGATTGTGTTTCAATGCAAATCTGTTTAGTATATCGTTCAAGCACACGAAGCCGCAGTCAATGTGCAATAAGAGGTTATTGTAACATTCTTTAATCATTGGTCCCAAGATCTGCAAGATTTGCTTATGATATGAATGCATCAAATTAAAAATCTCCCGCCAAAGTGTCATCTACACTCGTCTGATAATAACGTCAAATAGGAATAGCCCTTACCGTCGATAGCGGATGCGTCGGAAGCGGATTGTTGGTGACACTTCCTTCGACAAGGACACTCCTCAGATGGGCAATGTAGGTAGTAGCCAATCTGAGGGTATCCAGTTTGGATAGTTTGGTATCGGCAGGTACCCAGGGTAGCGTCGTTTTCAACCGGCAGAAAGCGCGGCTCAGCACTCGCATCCGCGCTCGCTCCCGCGCGTTGGCCGCGCTTCGCTGCTGAGGTTTCTCCCGGCCCGATCGGTTGCTGCTGTTGCTGCTCGAGCTGCTCAGCGATTGTGAGGCTACTGAACAGTGAACTGAACCGTTGTCTTTGCGTCGACGAGGCATTGTTGCGTCTGTGATGTTTGCGTCCAGTTACAACCGATATCGAAGTGGATCTATTAGCAAGTCAATAATATATTTAAAGTTAACTTTATAGTTCATGGCAGTTAGAGAATTTGGGTGGAAAAGGTACAGTAAAAAACTAGTTCTTGCTGTGAAAAGTTGATTGCGTAATAGGTCCCACATTTTCAAAGATAGAACAACCAAAAAAATACTGAAAGTACAGCTAATACTACTTAATGTACTCACAAAGTTTTGTCCAATTTGGATCGTTAGTTTTCCCAAAATAAATTCCTAAAGTTTAAAAATTCCCCACGATTCAGAAGCCTTGAACCCTTGGACAGTCGTACGCAGTTTAAATACATGATTTGCTGAAAATGCAATGTCTTGATAATATCATGTCGATAAATTAAACGGAATCCTTGCGTATGTAAATGAGTTTTACGAGCAATTACATCTCGTTACCTGTAAAATAATCCAGAGTGGTTTCGGCGCTAATCGCTGCGTGGCCCTGTCGAAGAACGCGATAATCTGCGCGACAGGAAAAGAAGGAAACAATGTGATTTCGTTCAAGTCGTTTTCGTTTTTGAGTCGTTCTCCATGCATGCTACCTTCTTTTATGAGTGGTTGGCCCCAGCCAATAGCAAAGCAACAGGGCGGAGCCTACCGCCCGCCCCAGCCAATGGCAGCGGGGGAGAATTATAAGCCAGTCGTCGATTTTTTTCAATTTCGTTTTTCCATACATACTGAAAAACTTGAATCAGTACTGGATTAATTGAAAATAAGTAAGATTATGTAAATTCGTAAAACATTTTGACATTGATAAAATTTAAGAGTACATTATAGTTAAACTATAACGAATTTAAAGCAATGGGAGATACAGTAAAACTTGATTGACTTTAAAATTAGTAAAATTTTACAGAGATTATTCAGCTAAGACAATTTAAAGTAAAAAGCTGTAACTTACGTTTTGCCATAATTTAATTTTGATGTTCATTTAGTCGAATTAAACAACTATGGCCTAACTAATTAATAATTAATCCATTTTAATGAAAGTACCACTTGATTGATTTCAATATTAGCGAAATTTCTAAGCTTCCACGTTTGCTATGGTTTTCAAATATGCTAATTTTGATGTTGATTTAGTAATTAATGTAATTTCATCTAATTAGTCTTATGAAACTTTAATAAATTAATAATTTCAAAATTGATTATAATGATAGTTGAAAGCTGAAAAATAATATAAGAAATGGAATTGACCCAGAAACTGTTTAAAATTGCCAACATTTAGAACCATAATTGCAAAATAGTTTGGAATTTATTTGATAGGAGGTTGCTAACCCCTTGTGCTGCGAACAGCTGGATTGTATCGGGATGTTGGAGGACGTTGCGATTGGAGCCAGGAAAAACAAAAGTGTTCCCTCTTCGGTGGCATTTCCTACAGAGGCAAACCCTCTTCCGTCCGACAACAAACATCAAATCGAAATGTTGTGTTTATTCTATACGTCTTTATATCAATTGGCCACGTATGCAGTCTCGAACAATGGAAAAAAACACAGTTGATTGCTTGTTGCTCGCACACTATCACAGATAGAGCAACCCAAACATTACCGAGTCTAGACCTAGTCGTTCTTGATGCACTCGTTAAATTTCATTTCGATTGGTTCATTAGTTTTGCCAAAATAAAATCCTAAAAGCTGCAAGTTTATACTCTATGATTCGAAGACCATAAAGATAAACGGATGTAGCACTTAGGCTATAGAACAGCAGTTGGTGTAGATCAGGGTCAATTTGACATTTATGATAACTTTTCGGCGGTTTTCCGTTTCAAAAAAAGCAACGGTTCGAACAAGAAACCATTCTGAATCGGCTAATCCACAAAACTAACAAGTTAGAAGGAACTAAAACGGGCAGGTCGAACGACCTACTGCTAACCGCGTCTGCCTATGCTACTGGATTTGGACGATCAGCAGCAGTTTCAGCAGGTCCTACCTCCATAAGCAGCCACAGACTGGAATCAAAGCTGGTAGACCTGCTGGTTTTTGCACTTGGGTCGTGAGAACAGCAACTCACCAAGTCAAGTAAAAACAACAACCATGTGATCAAACAAGAATCTGTCTTTAGCACTATCAAGAATCTTCGAGGATTCTTATGTCTGCGATATGCGTGGACGTATTGGTGCTGTGGATTTTCGGTTTAACCAATTGTTTCGTGTTTAAGATAACTGAGTCTGAGAGTGGTTCATCCTATACACACGTCATGCGGAAAAGGGGGGCGTTTTGAATGGTTTAGGAAATGATGGATCTTTATAACTTTAGAATTCTGTTATGACAAAACTAATGATCCGATTTGAATGAAACTTTACTAGTACATAAACGGCTATTAG
This sequence comes from Leptestheria dahalacensis, assembly GCA_022114935.1. Lineage (NCBI taxonomy): Eukaryota > Metazoa > Arthropoda > Branchiopoda > Diplostraca > Leptestheriidae > Leptestheria > Leptestheria dahalacensis. Next base: position 89,321 of record JAIQCU010000086.1, read on the forward strand.
TTGTACGCATGGCATTTTTTCGGTTTTTATATCTGTGGAAATGTGGGTGCTACAAGCGATCAACTTTTCTCCAGCACGAGACCGTTTTTTTCATTCTGCTCTAGACTGTACTAGAAGAGCATAGATTAGATTTTCAGATAAAGTTGACTATTCTATGACAGGAAGCTATATCTGTGTATTCACTGCTACTCTGCTTATCAGCACAGAGATGGTTAATCCAACCTGCGTTGCACAAGTATTTGCCAAGAAAGGGTATATCTCTTCGACAAGTTTAACCAAAAATGACCTGCTTATCATACGTGACTCACGACTCAATTGAGTCATAACAAAGCATGCAAGTCTTTGAGTCATGTGGAAACCAGTACAGCGCGCACCGCTTATACAAAATGGCTGACAATGCTCCAACTTTACAGTCTTGTACCAGCCAAACTAATTGCTCAAATTACCTGAAAATTTGTACTTAGACTCGGGGACACAAGACGTGTCACCGTCTAAATTTTCATCGTTATCTGAATATAACTTTAACAGTTACACGCAGAAAACTTCAATGCCCCTGCCGTAGTGCTTCTTTATGCTATGATTGCATAGCTTTTCAAATATAATTAAAAGTAGTTTTTTGCAAATTCAATTGGATTATTCCATGGAGATTGAGATAGAGTTGAGAAACATAGGAGCTTAGCGGCATTGCTGTTTGTTAGCCGGTGGCCAAATATGTCGAGAAAATGTCAGAAGCGGTGGTCTATGCAAGCAAGACCGTCAAAAGGACTAATCTTATCTTATCTGATAATTTTTTCCAACGCGAAATTTCGTCGAAAGGATGATTAGTACGCGCGGTGTTTTGCCCCACATGTAAGTTACTGTATAGACATTGCCAGGTGTTCATTGATTTAATTACAATAATACGCGTAATCTACTGCATATGTATTACTTTATAGGGAATATGTTGAACAAGTAAAACTTAATACTATGTTAATTGATAAATGCTGTCATATATACTTTAATATACTTCAGTAGTGTAACACAGCTCTGTTCTAGAATTAATTAGAATAATGTTTAACACAATCAAGTATTAAGCAATTCCTGAATTCCCAATCTTAGTTAAACTCTGATCCTATTAAACTGTATTTGACACATAAACTGTAATATAGAAATCGTTAATTCGAATTAAAGTATAGAAACGTGTTGAATTATACAATGTGAGCAACCGTATTCTGACGAGCTGGAAACTGGTGGAGATCTTGTTCTCTTGGACGCTGTTAATGACGGTGAAGACGTGTCTCGTAACCTTTGACCTTTTGGCACACTGGCTGACCTGTCAAGGGCTGGTAAGAAGGGGTCGCGATATACGATATGACGATCTGGCCGCGCGACTCGCCCTTTCTTACTTTTCTCCTTAAGCGTCATCCATCTCTCCAGCGGGGGGGGGGGGGGG
>JAIQCU010000086.1:90789-115218 GCA_022114935.1 Leptestheria dahalacensis
CCCACTTTGCCTTCTGTTCACTGTTTTGACGCAGACACCCGAGCTACTGAACGTGGTGCTGAACGCATCTGCAAGTTTCAACTAGCGATCAGTCTCATCGTATTTGTCCTCGCGATGAATCCCATAAGAGGGGGGACTGGATTTGGCAAACGATATGGAAATCTGGTCCTCAGGGCGCTTATAGTAACAATCAATTACACCCACAATCAAACTCACTTTAGCCTTCTATTCACTGTTTTGACGCAGACACCCGAGCTACTGAACGTGGTGCTGAACGCATCTGGAATTTTCAATAGCGATCAGTCTCATCGTATTTGTCCTTGCGATGAATCCCATAAGAGGGGGACTGGATTTGGCAACCGATATGGAAATCTGGTCCTCAGGGCGCTTATAGTAACAATCAATTTACCCGTATTTGATATTCGTTAATTTCTGTTGTTTACTAATTTCTGTTATATAATTTAATTTAATTTATGTTATTAAATTTAAGTTTAAGATAATTCATTTTAGCTAAATAGCGAATTAATAATTAGAAAGACGGTATTAAAGTTATAATAACAATCCACTGCAATTGTCTTAATAAATTCCATTAGAGGGGGACTGGATTTGACAAACGATATGGAAATCTGGTCCTCGTTTTAGATATCAAAGTAAGAAGTTTGTAATTCTAATTCTATCGTAATTCCTTTTTTTTAATTAAAATCTATCTATACCTATCTATATCCCATCTATCTATCTACCTGTTATCTGTTATCTATCTATAATATAATCTATTCAGTTAGATAACTAATTAATATAAAGAAAAGATGGAATTTAAGTTTCAACGATCAATCCGTCGTTGTCTTCACGAATTCCGTAAGAGGGGGACTGGATTTGGCAAACGAAACGAAATCTGGTCCTCGTTTTTAGATATTAAGGCCATAGATTTGTATTTTTTTTCTATTGTAACTCCTTTTAAAATTAAATATTATCTATTTAACTAGATAATTAATTAATACATAGAAAGAATGCATCAACGAGAATCCCGCCAAGAGGGGACTGGATTTGGCAAGCGATATGAAAATGCTTTCCCACACATTCTTGATACTAAGTTCGCAGCAGATTACTAACAATCACTCCAACACTTTTACTTACAAATCATAATCAGGCTTCCTTTAATTCAACGTTTAATTTGATTCCTATTACTTACTTATATTCATTGGTTATACTTAATATTACATAATCTTAATACATGTCAGTTTAAATTAATGAACATATAAGTAAAGTTGCACGATTAGTCAGTTCTTTAAGACCAAAAAAAAAGATAACTGGTTCAGTGGGCGAACAAGAACCGCATGCGTTGCAGCTAATTTATATGTCATCGCCACTCGTGGGCGTATGGTTGCGGTGACTGCACAGTTTCAACCGAGGTCAAAGACAGGTCAAGCCCGGTCGGATTCGGGCCATCCCTTGCTTTCTTCTTACCATGATTCTCTTATGCTTTTTGCATGAAAACCGAGGAGGAAAGGCTGAACAACGGTGAGTGATTTGCAGTCCGTGTTGAAGACGATCGCCCCCCCCCACCGTTCGACACGCGGTTTCTGGACTCTATCTCTTCTTCTTTGGGGTCATTCATAAAACACACATAAGCGATTCTCCATCTAGTCGACGTGGGTCCTAGACAAACGATATAGACCCATCAAGTATTATATTGTACTGCAAATTGAACTGGATTTAAAACTACAAACTTGTATAATGTCATGCTTTATGGCCTGTTGGCTTTTCTAGTGTATTTATTTTATTACGTGTTCATTTATTCGTATAAAAGGTCTTTGTGTAAATAATATGGAAAAGATGTGCAACTCGTCAAATAAGTTCGAATTCAATTTAATTGTGGGTTTGAGTTGTCGACGACGTGACTGGGAAACATGGTGAATTTAACAGGATTTTTCAAAAATTACCTCTTCTTAGTTTTACGATAACTCAAGGTTGACTCGAACATGGAAGTAGATATCGGTTTTAATAGTTATCCGATACTGAACTGACAGGAGAAATAATGAGATTGTATGTATTGAGTACCAATTTTTACGGTGAATTCAAAGTCGACTCAATATTGAATCGAATCATTTAAATAGATTTTAGCTTCAGTAAATATTCAATGTCGAATGGACAGTTACACAAATGAAGTTGTATTTCCGATTACAATTTTTACGGTAAAACCCAAAGTCGACTCAACATTGAATTGGAATCATTTCAACAGATTTCAGTTCAATAAACATTCGATCTCGAATGAACAGATGACACAAGTAATTAAATATACTAATTTCCAATTTACGATAAATTCAGAGTCGACTCAACATTAAGCTGAATCGTATAAACACATTTTGATTTAATGTTTATATTCGAATGGCCAGGTGGCAATATTCTGTTATTTGTATTAATTCTCATCTTAATTTAAAGTCGACTCGAGTCTAGTCTAGATCGAATCAAGTCGAGTCAACTAGATATAATGTCGAGTTTCTTTCCCAACAGAGTAAGACGCCTGTAAGTGGCTCTACACACGACTGATGTCATTTGGGGAAAATGAAATGAGACCCGCTGTTAGGACAAGTCAAAGGGCCCCGCAGCTTAGTGCTCTACCATGAAAATATACAAATGTGGGCTTAGGACTCCTGATTATTATTGTTTGGCGGAAGGAGGGAAAAAAAGGGGGAAAAGGCCCCTTCCGACGGGGCTCTACTATAGATTGTAACAGCCCGTCATAAAACTCCAAGCTTTTTGTATACACTTCAATTACAAGTGGCGCTAATTTCTTGAATACACAAACACAGTTTAAGGGAAAAAGTATACAGCGCTGCTGGTTTCTAACCATCTTTAACTTCATTCATTATACTGATTACATTATCATATATTAATATTCATTTATGGTACAATAACATGGCGAATCTGTTAAAGATATGTCGGTTTATTCTATAAAACGCTTAAAAGATCTGGCTATACCAGAGAGTATGTATACAGAGTACCATCTAAAGCAATCGAAAAGCGAGGGGGGGAGGAAAGTTGATTGCTTATTGCTCCTATGATTTCAAAGATATAGCTACCCAAAAAATACTGGATGTAGATCTAGTATTGGTTAATGTATCCCTAAAGTTTGGTTAAAATCGGTGCGTAAGTTTCGCCGAAATAAAATCCTAAAGTTTAGAAAATTTACAATAATTTTCCGCCATTCAGGGCAATGGTTCATACGGTGGCCGATTGACCTTGGGAATCTTGGGAATCTTGGGAATCCGGGTCTCAAAGGTAGCTAATCTGACGTAAGCTATAAGTAAACTGAAATCAATTATTCGTTATGATGTTTAAGTGGTGGGTAAATGAAGATACAATGATTTCGAAAACCGCCATGTTAAATATTTAATGTCGGCTAAACTAACCAGCCGATTTCAATGAAACTATGCGAGTGGATCAACTACTACTAGACCTATACTAGATATTTTTTTGGCTTTTCTAGATTTGAAACTGTAGAAATGATCAGCAAATAACGTTTCCTCGAGAGCCATAACCAGCAGCATCGAGCCATTGAGTAAGTTAGGCAATTAACTATAATATCACCGGAATCTGTACAGGAATAGAGTGGCAAATGTCAATTGATTCATTTGATGATATATATATACATATAGACAGAGAGAGACAGAGTAGTTTGTGTGTTTTGATAATAGTGATAGGGTGATAGCGTTTTGAAGTGTTTGGCGAATGTCGACTGCGTTTGAGTGACTTGAGGGTGATCGTGTCCGACCCCTGGCCGTATAGAATGTCTTAAGGAAACAAGGTTCCGCGGCGCCGTCACATTAAAAGCCCTCAGTGCCCTTATATGAAAAGCCCAGGGCCACTTGTCAACAAGGCGTGAAAGCACCGTGTGAACCAACAGTCAAAACAAATGCGCCACTCCGCCAAAGCCCAGGGTTTCGCTACCCTTTATTCTCTTCTCTCTTTTCATACTGAGCTTCATATCCGTATATGCAAAAACCTGAAGCAGTACTGCTAACCGTGTGCCTGCTGGATTTGGGCGAAAATCAGCAGTTTCAGCAGTTCCTGCCTTCATATAAGCAACCAGACTGGAACTAGAGCTACTGGTTTTGGCACTGCTGGGACCTTTACGTGATGTTTTAACAACAGTGTATGAAATTAACAGAAGCTGTCGTTAATTAACATCAATTAAATAATATAGTAATGGCTAGTCAAGAAACCAGAAGTTTTAAATGCATAATATCATTATCAATACTGAATATTGCATAGAATTTTATTGATATATAGCAATTATCCATCAAATTATAATGTCAGCGGCATGAAACTATCTTGTGGGACGCTGGCTTCCAGGGGTGTTTCTAAACTGCAACCTGCGGACCACAACAGAAACTGCAGGCAAGACGCCCTCCGAGAAAGAGGGCGAGGTTCGCCGGTTGCAGTTTGGAAACACCCCTGGAAGCCAGATCCCGTGTCATCTATATATTCTTTTATATTACCGGCGCAGTAACGTGAAGAGTAGATTTCTGTGACAGTTGACCAAGTGCTACCAATTCAACATGTTCTGGGTGATTAATTATGATATTTCATTAAATTAAAGATATGTTATTTGCATTGTAAACGTGTCACGATGTACGGGTAATGTGCGAGATTGACACATTACCAAGTAATTCAAAGGCGATTCCAAACAGAAAAGTAAAACAACTTAAACAACAGCAAGGAAAGAGAGGATAATCAAGGATAATTGTGAAAGCTAAATTGAGTAAAGTTCAAAAATTTCCAGAAAGATATGACGGTTTAATACAAGTTGGTTGTTTCAAGGCCCAGGCGCCATCTGTGAGTTAAACGTACAATCTCATAATGAAACTGTACGATGCGCGGTTTCTCCCCTTGGAATGACTCAAATCCTCAGGTGATTTCAGTTACTTCATACTCTTGAATTAAGTCATATACTTCACATCATATATTGAATGCAATTAACCTACTATTCACTACTACTACTGCTTACTTACTACTTACTTACTACTCACTATTATTAACTATTATTGATTACTTCAAACGCTTCAATTACGTCATGCATTCATTATATATTGAATGCACTTAACCTACTACTTAGTACTATACTTCTTGCTTACTACGTACTAACTACTGCTACTTACTACTTACTACTACGACTACCTAGTTCATACCCTTCAATCACGTCATATATTTTACATCATGTATTGAATGTATTATCCTACTACTTACTACTACTACTGCTTACTTACTACTTACTATTACTAACTAACTATTGATTACTTCAAACCCCTCAATTACGTCATGCATTCATTATATATTGAATGCACTTAACCTACGACTTAGTACTATGCTTTTTGTTTACTACGTACTAACTACTGCTACTTACTACTTACTACTACTACTACCTTGTTCATACCCTTCAACCACGTTATATATTTTACATCATGTATTGAATGTATTATCCTACTACTTACTACTACTGCTACTTACTTACTACTTGCTACTTACTACTTACTATTACTATTGTTGATTACTTTACTCCCTTCAATTACGTCATGCATTTTACATTATATATTGAATGTATTAACATACTACTTACTACTAGTACTGCTTACTTACTACTTGCTACTTACTATTTCTACTACTGATTACTTCATACCCTTCAATTACGTCATACATTTTGCATTACATACTGAATGCATTAACCTACTACTTACTGCTACTTACTACTACTGTTATTCCTAACTACTTCATAAATTCTACATTATACATTGAATGTACTAACCTACTACTTACTACTACTACTACTGACTACTTCGTAAACTTCTATTACGTAATCTACACTCTAATTTACATTCTATATATATTAAGCGTATATGAACCTAGAGTTTTCATGTCCCAAAGTTTAAATTAAATCCTTTGTTTCGACAACAATTTGGCAGCATCGTCTTTCAAAGAAAAGGGTTAATTTAGAACCGCCTCACTACCCAGTGCCAAGGTCATCCATTACATGGTAAAATCGACCGAGAAAGAGGCAGACTCGAAGAATGCACACTGCTAGAATATATCCTGGCATCGGGTCAACATTTTAAAACAAGACTTTCTAGGTTTAAAAAATAAATAAATCCGAAAGCAGGCTGCTGTCACAAAAGGCGACCTCCGTGACTTAGCCAGTGTTCAGAAGACGGTGGCGATTCAACCTGGTTACAACTTGAACACACCATTTGTTTTATCTTTTGTCGAAGTCGTGAAAAACGCGGTATTATCAATCAGGTTAGTTGATGTAATTAACTGATTATTATTGTTAATTATTTATTATGTCATTGGTCACTAGAACAATTGGTATCTGTCAGTTCACTTTCACTTGTTCGTCGTTGACTATACGAGTTAACTAACCATCAAATTAATTTTAACTTGCCATTAGTTTGCACTTTAAATAGACCGACAGACAGACAGACAAACAAACAAGCAGACATACAGACAGGTAGATAGATAGATAGATGTTTAGATAAATAGTTTGATAGCTAAATATATAATTAGATAGAAAGGTTGATAGACAGACACAGACATAGATAAACAGACAGACAGAAAGATTGATAGGTAGAGAGACAGAGATAGTTAGTTAGATCGACCGATAGCCAGACAGACAAATAGAAAGATAGATAGATAGCTTGACAGACAGACAGATAGACAGATAGATACATAGATAGATACATAGATAGGTAGGTAGACAGATAGATAGATAGATAGATAGATAGGTACATAGATAGATAGATAGGTAGGTAGACAGACTGTTAGAGAGATAGTACATAGATAGATAGATAGATAGATAGCTTGACAGACAGACAGAAAGATAGATAGATAGATAGATAGATAGATAATTTTATCGTAGATTCTTTGACTCGTTCAGCGCAGCAAGGTAAGTCTAAAGTCAACGTCTCCAGTAGCACTTAGGAGCAATTACAATCAACTTTAATGTTATTTCATTGGTCGGTGAATATAACGACAGCAGAAATGTCGGACGATATGCCGGTCCTCGAGGGTGAAGACTACCCGGTGTACCAGAGCCAAGACAGCGGCGCTGCTGCTGCTACCGATGCTGAAGAAGCGCCCAAGAGGAGTTGGGCCGTCCCGGACGACATTGAACGACGTCGCAAGAAGGTCAATGTTCACTGGAATCGACCCAAGTCACATTTGTACGAATACAATTACGACTACAGCGCCAACTACTACAAGGTATATCGACTAACAGAACTACCAGCAACTACATTGTCAGCTTACTGGTAACTAAGAACGGAAACAAGCTTGAGAAAGTAGTGATATAGTCAACTTTTATTGTCAGCAGTAGTGATATAATCAACTTTTAGCCATCTATAGTTAAGTTAAGTTAGGACCGACTACTGAAAGCGAGAGCCCAAGAATTTTCATTTGAGACCTATATTAGTTAGTTGATTGGGTAGTTAGCTAGCAATTAGCTGCTAGCTACTAATCTGAAAACTAAACAAACCAGTTGATCATTTTCAATGCAAGTTAGGTAACTATAACGGAAGTTGCTAAAGTTAGCAATTTAAACATTACATTAGTGAGTTACAAGTACATTAGTTGGTGATCAGTTAATAGTAGATCAGATTAGTAGCTGCTAGCTACTAATCGGAAACTAAACAAACCAGTCGATCATTTTCAATCAAGTTAAGTAACTAACTAACGATGAAGAGAAGCAGCAGTTTTAGTAGCTAACTAACTAACTAAATAATCTAGCTGAATATCTCTAGTACTACTAAGTAGCTAACTAACTAAATTTGATCAGTTAGTCGCTGCTGTATTTCACAAACTAGCTAGTTAGCAGAACTCTACTCAGCTAACTTGCCAACTTACTATTTTCTAAACTAGCAAACTAAAAAGAGAAGCGGTAAGTATACTACCTAACTAACTAACCTATGCTTTAACTAATCAGGTTGAATATCTAATACTACTAAGTAGCTAACTAACTAAATCTGCTAAGTCAGTCGCTGCTGTATTTCACTAACTAGCTAGTTAACAGAAACGTAAGCAGTTAGCTTACAACTTTTAAAACTAGCAACTGAAATGAGAATTACTAGCAAACTAACTAGCCTATGCTTTAACTAATCTGGTTGTATATCTCTCATACTTCTAAACTAACTAGATTTGCTCAGTCAATCGCTGCTGTACTTCACAAACTAGCTAGTTAACAGAAAATTAGTAAGCTAACTTACTACTTAAAAATCTAGCAAACTAAAAAGAGAAGCAGTAAGTTAACTGTCAAATCTTGCTCATTTACTAACTAGTCAACAGATCAGCAAATTAATAAACTACTGGCTATTTCAAACTACAAAACTGCTCATACTATCAGTTACTTGCCTAGTTCACTAATCAGCTATTTGCTAATGATGACGACTAGTAAACAACTGGCAATGAATTGAACCCGTTCAAGTCAAGATACTTCCGGGTAACTAACTCGTATACTGTTTTACTAACTATTTTACGTGCTTGCTATCTAAAAATTTAAAACCACATTTGCTAACTACCCAAAATTAGCGCATCTAGCGAAGTCGCAGACCTAGCATTCAAACTATCGCCAGAACGAGGGAACTACGTATTACTAACTAAGCTTACTTGATAAGTAGCAGCTAGTTAACTTTACTAACCAATACGAGAAAACAATAAAACACAACGGCAGGCACTAACTAGCCAAGTTAACTAGCTGCGCTACACCAAATGCTATTCGTGAGCAAACTAGTAGCTTAGATGGCAAACTAGCTAACTTGTACTAATACTAATTAGTGTATAGCTAAAGCTACATAGGATCAACTGACTAACTGCTACTGACAGTACCAATAGCTCCATACTAATTATACTAACTGAGTACTGACACCAACTTTTGCTAACTAAGCGAATCAGTTGATTAGCTTCTTGCTAAACTAACCTGTCACTTCCATTTCTAACCAACAGACTATAAGACAGTCCTAGTAATTGGCTCTGATTGAAATGAGACTAGAATTTGCGCTTAAAATACTAGCGCTTTAATGTTGTCTCGTGTCTTGATGAGTGTTTTGCGTAAGCAACTTGTGAAGACATGCCAGAAATCTCTTCTGGACACGTGCCCGTGTTGGTAATAGCCGCATAAGTTGAAAAAGCTATCCATAGTTCTCGCTATGCGCTCTCTCACCGCAAATAGCAACACGTATCCTTCAAAAACCCAACTTTGGAGCCAACAATAATAAACTGTCGGTTGTTGTCGTTTTTTTAAACCATCCAAAAAAAACTGTCGTACATAATTCAATTATCACAGTGAATTTCAAATCTAGTTGCAACCTGTTTATATAAATATATTTGGATTTGCTCTATTTGATCTGATTGGTTTCCTGTGATTTTCTTGGACCAGAACATGATTGACTACCTGGACGGTAAAAGCTACGGTTACCGGCCGGTGGAGCTTCCCAAGCCGCTGACGTGGGCCGAGAGAGCGCTGAGGACCTACGCCGAGAAGCGCGAGGCCGCCGTTCATTCGAGAATCAACAAAGATGTCGAACTTTTGCACAGGATCCGCTCCAGTGCTACCGAGTACAACTTGCGCTCCAAGAAGTACTACAACGCCCGCAAGGCAACCCACAGCATGTACTTGTAATGACGAAACACTTTTTATTCGCCATAAAGTCTGTTTAAACAACTTTCAAAGTCCCTGTTCAAATCATGTTTAAAAAAAGAAAAGAAAGGAAAGGCATGCCCCGACTGTTAGCGCCACCTAGCGGCGGCCTTGTGAAACTCATCCCGCGGGGCGGCGCCATCTTGTACCCTTAGTTTTCAATTGACCCGGCGGTTCAGTTCGACTCGGTAGTTACATTGGTCTAACTCCCAGTGTGCATTTTCAGTCTGACAAATATGTGCCCAAGACGACCCTTAATCTTCTGAAAGATTCCGATTCTCTGGCGCCCATTTATTTTGCAAATACACGAGATTGTCCTTCAGAGAGAGAGAAAAACAAAACAAGGATGACGTCAGTGTTGCTTCTGTATGACACATCTACAATCAAGTGACGTGTTAAACACGTGTTTATACACGAGCTGGGATTAAACTGATACATATATATAAAGTACATAATATATCGAAATTAAGTTTAACCTTGAGTTATCCTTTTTTTAATGAAATTCACATCATATGATCTACCTTTAATTTTGAATAGATTACATTTAATTAAACTTTAAATGTACCCGGCTAAATAAGTACACGTCATGAGTGATGCTCGATTTTGTTCCTCACCGAGTTCTGCCTAAAAGCTAAATCGAGAATAAATTGAATAATAATAATTAACAATAAATAACACTAACAATAGCAAGTTCACAAAATAGTTGATTGTCGCTGTTAAACGTGATTCTTATATTATATTTATTGATTTTCTTGGGGGCAACGTTTCACTGACGTCATTGAATTTCTTGGAATAACTCAATCAGACAACCACCGTGAAAACAACACAAGAATACCGAAATGGAAACGAGGCGTAAACGAAGAAGGAATGACAGATTTACATGGCGACTCTGGCGTTATACGACTAGATTCGGGTGCCAAATTTTGTTGTTTTTTTTTTTAGCCAAGCACGATTTCGCAAAATTTTCGCAAAACCCGCAGTCATTTCCAACATTAAAATTACGTAACATAACTTCATATGCAAAATTATACGTTTACAGCAAAAATACGGGAAGCTGGGTGTCTATTTATAGAAACTATAATTAAAACCATCAGTCTCAGAAATAAAAAAAAAACTGACATTAACCTAGGAAACCTCCAGAATTTTTTTTTAAAACCTCCATAAAAAAATACTGAAAAAGCCTTCAGAAATGTGCAAAATTAGGATTAGATGGAAGGTTTTCCTCCAAGTATTTCGAGTTATGTTTCAGTGCTACCGGATAGTCGGTTGCAACTTAAACAGGAGAAAACAAGAGAGCGGAATACGTGTTCCCTGCGCACAGTGCAACAGGTAAACGTCCTGTCAAAGGGGTAAGTAGGGGCTAATCATACATTTGTGAGTTTGTGATTATGCAACTGAGATATAAAACGCAGGATGGAAAACAATAACGACGGAATTTCTGTCACTGCTGGTAATAATAATAATAATAATAATACGAAAGTTAATTTAAAGCCTAATTGCTTTATAACAGAGAACACCATAAGCCGCCGTATCGATTCTTGCCCGATTTCAAAGGCGCTCCCCAGTTGCTCAGATGATAGCAGGTGAGGCTGTGCTGACAGTGTCCGCGCGGTGACTGTCCGCTCAGGAAGGACGAGATCCGCTGGCGCCTCTGCAGGTCTCGGTATCGAGCCACGCACTCGGGGTCCAGGGGATCCTCGAACGGTCTCGAGTAGTCCTGAGTTTTCAATTTCAGTATATTGTAATTTATTGTAATTTATTGTAATTTACTGTAATAATGTTTTGCATATTTTTTTTACAGATCCTTAAATGTTAGAAGGTTATTTGTTTGTAAATTGGACGATGGCCTCTTCTGATTTTGTTTTGTAGTTTACTTTGTTAGATACAGATCATTACTGATATCAAACAGTTGAGTAAAAATAGCTCGTTTTAAACCTGTTTATCTATCTTAGAAACCCGCTTATCCAACCATCCATCTATCGTCATCAGGTTATTCAATTATACATTTTATCTATGTGTAACTGTGTCTATCTGTCAATTTTTTATCTATCTGTCTGTCTATTTCATTATCTATCTATTTTTCTATCTATCTATCTACTGCCTATTTGTCTACTTACCTATCTACTACCTACCTACCTACCTATCTTCTTATCTATCTGTCTATAGCTGTCTATCTGTCCGTCTATCTATACTAACCGTACTACCTAACTGTCGGTGTATCTATCTGTTTATCTATCTGTCTTTCTATCCATCTATCTATCTACCTAACTTTTTGTTTACCTATCTACCTATCTGTCCTTCAATCTATCTGTATATATCTATCTAACTGTTGACGTATCGGTCCATGTATCTATTTATTTATCTGTCTGTCTAGCTCTCTATCTGTCCGTCTATCTATCTAATGTATCTTAAACGAGTCTAGAAGATTATCACAGTTATCTACACCATACATTTTTAAAAAAAAAAGTTAAAAATGAAATATTACATGTCTCAGTAATCGTTCCAGCAATGTCGTCATTTCGGCGCTGCCACGGACTTCTCGATAATCTTCGGGGCGTCGTCCATACTGCCCAATGGTTAAAAGAAAAACACCGCATTAACAACAGATCACCTGAGCTGACAACCACCGATATACTAACCAAACACCCAAATATCTAGTTGAGTAGAAATAAAATTTCAAATCAAAATTAAGGAAAATAACAATACTAAGACGACTAATATGGCGTACCATATCGAATACGGATTCTGAACATCCGGCGCTGAACAAAACACGGATAATCTCTCTTCCATCCGTCAGTGCGTAGGCGTAGTGAAGCGCCGTCTTTTGGAATTGGTCCCTGACCGAATCTAAATCTATATTGTTGATATTGGACTCTGGCTGCGTGACGATTCTCAACAGCGAAGTCGAGTTGTGGAGAACGGTCAAGTGCAACAAGGGAAGCCCCATGCCCTGCAACAACACGAGAGAAAAAAAATTAAGGATAATGAAATAGACTGAAAAAAGAAGCAAAATAATTGAACAATGAACCCACCGGAAGACGACCCTCAAGCGCCAGATTGAAGCGACCCAGCGAAGGATTCGTCAGAATAAGATTACCAAGAAATTCGTCCTCGTCACCAATTTCCAGGGCACCGAGAAGTCTCATCATTTGCTCCTTAAGTTGATAAATATTCAGTAAATGACATGTATGTAATCAGAATACGGGAATAAAAAATTTAGTTATGTAATAGAAGTATTACAAAGTGTTATACTTGTACATCTGTGGAAAACTTAAGAAATTCAGCAACTTCATCACTGGTTTGGTTGACATCCTGGAGGACGTTATCTAGCTCGTAGCAGTGTAAGGCAACGGTGGTCATGAAATGACTCGGGTACTTCTCCGGATGCGTAATCCACTCAGCGACGGAACGATCCATCTGTTTCACGTAGTGTCTTTTATTCAAACGTTCAGCCAAATCTCGAGCTTGCAGACTGGTGCAATTTCGCGCGGTCAATAAAACCGGACCACCTGGAATAAAAATAGGCCAATACAAATACAGTTCTAAAAGCTGACTAGTTATGATATCACGAATAAAGGAAGGAGCAAGACCGTGATTAAGGAGAGTTGATATGATGTCCTCAGAACAGTTATTCTTTACTGCAAACTGCAGCACGTTATGGTCTGCTGCGAAAAGGGTCTCGATCCTCTCCTTGTACGTACTGGTGTCCTTGAGAAGAGCCTCGATAACATCGACTTTGGTGGAAGATTCCAGCGCTGTGAAGAAGACTGGAACGTCACCCTGGAACCATATAACAAGATCATAAAGTGTGACATCCGGGAACTGCGTTGATTGGAGAAAGGACCCTACTTCGGTCCTGTGACCAACGATTGTGGAAAGACGTTCTCCGTGACTGCGGAGTTCAGCAATTAGTTCGCAGTTTTGATACTGAATGGCACACTGAAGGAGATTCATTTTCCCCCATGGCTCCCATTTGAATATGTAGATATTGTCTTTCGACGTCCGTCCTTGGTACCACTGGCGGATACTCAAAACGTCCTGCGCTAAAACGTGATGCACCAAAGTCTGCAACAATGAAGAAATAAGAGTTACCCATAGTTATTTGCTTTGACAACAACCGCGATTGTCGCATGTTGCAGACTTTACCATGAATGGATCTACACTGATTAGGAGTGTTGTGATGTAGTCACAACCCGTGTCTAAAGCGAGCTCCTTCAACGTTCTGCCGTTCTGCTGGAGTTTGGTTTTGCACCACGAGTTGATGGCAGTGCGAACACCGTTGACTTTGCCTCCCGCCACGTTTCCCCAGAGTCCTTCACCATGCTTTTGGAATAGCTTTTGAAATCTTTTTAAGTTCCTGTAAGAGGCACACATTGGTTATTTCGTATGCATGTATACTGATAGTTTGTTTGTTTTACTCTAGTCATGTTTTACCGTAACAGCCTCTTGTCGCTGAGAGAGTTCATCTGACTGAAAATTGTTTCCCCGGTGAATGGCTCGACAGGGTCAGAACCACACTGCAGTAGTGCCTCGGCCATAGTCACGTTACCCAGCCGGATGGCATGACTAAGAGGAGATTCCTGAGTAACCGGGTCCCTGAAGTTGACGTCAATGCCTGCGTCCACCAGCATGTACGTAATGGCCACCCCGCTCTTCTCGTCCCCAGACGACGATGTTATTAAGGTGTGGAGCAAATGCGAGTGTTCCTATTACAGAAAAAGAAATCAAGGTTCAATGTTGAACGAAACAGCCTTTCACTCTTTTTAAGTGATTGATTTCATTGCTGTACCTTGATTATCCGTTCCCTAATATCCCCCATGCCCAGTTTGTCCAGAATAGCTCTTGTCTGATTTGCATTCAGCTCTGATACTGACGTATGTAAACTAGATATAACCTGATCGCTGTCTATTTTATCCAAATCCATTTTGGTGAGGTGAAGATCCTAACAAAATGTAAACACAGGACGGTGCGTCAGAGTGAAGTCAATACTACTGACGTCGCCTCATTTTAATACATAGTTCTTCTTTAGCCCAATAGAGGGTGTTAACCGCTTTTTAAAAAAATCCCGCTCTGGTTTTTATTTAACACGGTTTCAAAGAATCCCTGTAAACTACCACGATTCTCTTTTTTCTACTGCAATGTGCAAACACAGTTCAAGGAAATGAACTATTTCAGTTCAGCCTTGGCCAAGACCCAATAAATACACAAAGAAGTATGTCGAACATATCACAATATATTACAAATGTGATTATTGTAATCTATTAGTTATATTGTAAATGTATTTATTAAACGCCTTACAACGCCATGTATACGACAATGTGGGAAACACTGATTGCAAAATGTTGATTCGAAAAATGGATCTATAAGATTAAAAATTCCATCTTCTTTGGTTCCAATTTATTATTCCATCAAACCAACAGGGTTTCGATGCATGTCATCTATGCACGCTTACCAACTTCCCATTTTCCAAACCAGAAAAGCTATTTGTACTGTGCACTACGACTAACGCGACTTTTATGTTAGTTAAAGAGTGATTAAGTGTATTCCGTTAGCTGAAGCATAACAAACATGATAATAAAATGAAACAGTCAGGGTGCATTGAAGTATTAAAGGAAAAAATGTAATAGGAATGTTAATAGATACCCAAAAAAGATCACAATACAAGTCATTGGTGCAAATTTCAAAACAAAACCGTTAATAAGAGGAAGGCAAGCATATGGTTATTAGCATTAGCTGCGTAAGCCTCAATTCAGAGGAGAGAAATTGCTAACATTATTGAAGAGTACATCACGTGCTTTGATACACTTTGGGGGAGTATTTACGTAACGGAAATGATGGTCACTACAATGTTTCAGAAGAAACTCGTTCTTGTAGAACTGTGCAGTGCACACGCCGCAGCTGAAGAGCGGTCTCATTTTAACATGAATGGACCTGTGTTTCCTCATGTGCAGAAGCAACTCTTCGTTTTCTTTGAATCGCAGATGACAGGACGCACAGCGATACAACTTGCTGGGGCTGTGCGGGGAAAGCGCCGTGTGAAACAGGCAATGTAAACGACTCTGGAAGTTGGTGTTCTTCCGCTGTCTTTTAACCGGGGTACTCGTGAACTTTGGTCTCGGGGACTTTGGTTTGACTAAGCCGCACAGTCTGGACGGCGGAGTGTTCAAAACACTCAGCTGAAACGCTTCGGCCGTCTCTTCAGTCTGCTCCTTATCAGCCAGTTCAAACTTCAAAACGCTCGGAATGGGTGCTTCGTCGTTATTTGTTTCTGACGAGGATGATCCGGAGCTGGGTTTCTCGTAGAAATGGCACACTGCTTCGGGAACACTGAAACGTAGGGCCCTTTTTGCCGTCTTGTTAGGAGCGGCAGAGTTGCGCAGGATGGAACGTGTGGCACCGGGCGAGAGGAGCTGAGAAGCTTCGTTAGTTTTCACGCTACTTTCGCTGGTCTTCTTCTTCAAGTATATCAGAGCCAGGGTTTCAAACTGCTCGGCATGCAGTGACACGACATGGTTTATTATCGCATCGGTTCTGGCCTCGGTGAACGCTTGTTGACAAAAGTAGCAAGTTTTGCTCTGGTGATTCGCTGCATCCCAGATGTCGAGAACCAGCTCGGAATGGTACAGCGTCAAATGGCGAGCCAGAGTACCTATCTTGAAAAACTTTGAACTGCAAGAGGGGCAGTTCTGATAAGTAAATGTGTTATAACTCTTTGTGCTCAAGGCCATCAAGTCTTGTTTGTGCTGCGACCTGACGTGCATGCCCAAACTCGACTCTTTGCGGTACCGCAGCGGGCACAGAGGACAATAGATCCACTCTTTAACTTTGCTCGCTAAAGCCACTATTTGGCTTCCGTAGTCCTTAACTTCTCGAGGAAGCTTCAGATTTGGTGATCCAGCGTTTACGCTTTTCGGGGCACGGCTCCGGAAGCTATCGTGTCCTTTGACGACGACATTCGCTGCGTTCGATGTTTTCAGAGGAGACCTGTGTGAATTGGAATGAGCAGTGGACGTAAAAATATTCTTCTCGATCAGGTTCAACGCTTTCACATCCCGGTTGACGCTGGCCAGGAAGTCATCAAAGTCAAACGGCGTTGAATTTTCGTTGGATTTCAAACTGGACGCCATGGTGCACAGCCTAAGCTACGATTACAAAAACGTTCCTTTAATTTAATGAATAAAAAAATATGCAAGAAAACTAAAACATGTTTGTTGTGATAAAAGATATAACAACCGTTTCAACGATATGGTTCAGATTAAGAAAGAAGACACTCCCTATTTCGGTTTGTTTTCCATTCTTACACGGAATATTTTTGAATCAAATCAAACCCTGAGGCTGACCGCGGCTAGGGTAAAATCCCTACCTAGTGTTATTTGTCAGTGCGTTGCTTTCGCTTTCTGTAACTATTTGCAGTTAAATTTTTTTACGTATATAGAATACAACTTGATGTTAAATTAACATTTTGGAATTATACACATAATTTTTCTATCGCACCTAAACGTACAACAGGAATTCAAAAACAAGTTTGGAAACAGAACATATCTACATGTATTATTATATAATATATATATATGTATTTACATCAGCTGATTCGGTATTTTAATGGCTCAATACTCACCTGTTTATTATATTACTAATATCTAACTATTCCTCATA
This sequence comes from Leptestheria dahalacensis, assembly GCA_022114935.1. NCBI lineage: Eukaryota > Metazoa > Arthropoda > Branchiopoda > Diplostraca > Leptestheriidae > Leptestheria > Leptestheria dahalacensis. Next base: position 108,128 of record JAIQCU010000086.1, read on the forward strand.
AGGTGTATAACAATATCATGCCAGTCTTGTATGAAACTGCCTATTTGATTCCACTAAGCATATTAATTGTTCGCCTATTCTTACGAGTTATTGCGTATCAATATCAACTGATTCTTGTCTCTGACAACTCCCATATATACCAATGCCTTTTGATGCTAAGGTTATCTTGCTATAAGACAAATTACCACGCCTTCTTATACACTAAAGACAAAAGGGTGAAAAAAATAATTTTAAACATTGTATTTATAAAATTTCGTCAAGAATCGCAACGATAAGAAAAACAAAATCGTGTCATTCATTTCCTTTCATATTAGTCTGTTTCGAGCTAATTTCGGCAATTAACTTTTTCGAAGAAAGTCCTGGTATTACAATATTCTCCTCAGTTACAGGTCCACTAGCCATCTCAGTATCCGACGTTGATTCCGTGTCGTCTTCCTTTTCGTCAGAATCTCCTTCACTTTCTTCGTACACAGCCACATTCTGCGTAAAAATTACGGTTGATTTAAGTGGTTAAACACGGTGCGCGTAGATAGGATTTACCATTTCCACAAACGGGGCATCATCTTCTACAGCTTCTATATCAAAGGTTTTCCGCAACTCAGGGTCCCGCTCAATCGTCGTAGTTAGCGTGTCATTTGCTGCTTGCAGTTTTGGAAGGAACTGCTTCACCTGACTCAATAATGATGACGTTTCAACTCGGAATGTACCTCGGGCCCTTTGGTCGGCGTTGAGCAGCGAGAAGACTGCGGAGTTTTTACCTGCGACAAACGTTATTTAGCTTCATCCGCCTAAGAGTTTTGCCTTTAAAGGTATACACAGCAGGAATTTAATGGTGGTCAAAGGAATCTATGCTGGTCTTGAGTACCCTTTGTCAGATAGTCATCCCATTTAACACAAACCTTGTCGCGTCATGGTATTGCACTGGTTACCTTGTTCTGCGGTACGCCGTACTTCAAGCAGTTCCGGTTTTGCTTCGCTAGGTTTCTTATTCTCCATAGTGTTGTATATCTATTTATGTAACTAAGTGAAACCTAATGAATAATAAGTTAAAATTTTCCAAGAAAGCAGTAAACACCAAAGTAAAACTCTGCCCTCACGTGTTTACTTTCCAGCAGAGGAGTTCAAAGCAAACCAAACCGGTTGCTGCTAAACTGCGTCCTTTCCTCACAGCGAAACGTCTTAATCGTTTAATTTAATTTTAGACTAAAAAGTTACATGGCTATTCTTTTTCTTATCTGTAACACTAATTAAATGACACGATTATTAAATAAATCAATGTAAAGCAGATTTGATTGGGACCTCGGTAACTGTGATTATAAACGCGTCGTTATTTACAATATTTGAAGCAGACGAAATCAATTTTTAACTGTCATTTGTATTTTGTTGTCCTCATATCCTTATACTTCGTAGACTTACTATTATGATTACTCGAAATTTGCTTGTGTATACGCTAGTATGTATAGCTACCGTCCGTGCACTAAACAAGTACTCTAAAGAAGCTAATTTACCCGATGCGCAATCCCGTGACGAGCCTGAGGACTGGAGGAGCATCGATAAGCCTTACCGGGTTTCGAAAATTAATCTGGTTTGGGCCAAAGCTAAAAAGGTATTTCACGGTTCTTATTAAAGACGTTAGCATCGATTGATAAAATAGCCATTGACATCGTGTTCGTGTTGTAGAGGCTATCCGATCCGAAGCTGAAGTCATTGTACAGCGAACTCAAAGTCCACGATAAGGAGGAGTTGCAGTTAAAGCGTCTTCTAGCCGATGGACTGGACAAGGACGGTCTCCAAGAAGCCAGCATACGTAAAAAGTTTCTGAACATCCTAGAGAGGTATGGCCTGGCCGATCACTTTGAAGGAGAACCTGGCGTCGAGCTGCCTGGTAGCCAGTCGAAAGAGTTCAACGAGGCTGGCGAGGACCACATCAACAAGAGTCTCTTCAAAGATAAGCGTTTGAATAAGTTATGGATGAAAGCTGAATCTGCAGGATTTACAGGTGTTATATATTCATATAAAGTATTCAAAATAAATAATTAAAACAAGAATGCTCGTTTTCTTGCAACGTCTTCACCTCGGGTACAGAAACCGAGCTGAAAGCCCTGAAGGAGGAATTTTTCCACCATCAGCAGAAGGTAGACGAATTCTACAGCGTACTGGAAGCAAAGGATGCAGCAGTCAAATCAGATAACAGTAAGGAAATCGTCAAATTGAAAGCCTTGTTTTCATAAAAACAATAATTTGATTTCATTTGTGAAAATTCAGATTCACATCTCAATGAGATCTCCATGGACCATTTACAGGACCTGGAAGTAGATCGCCTGGAGAGGGAAACTCGCAACGTCGACACTATCCGGTAATAAAACACACCAGTTCAACTACCAGAAACGGGTTGAACATAGCCATTTGATTGTGATATTATCCTTACGAGTTCGTGCTCATCTAATAACATTAATTTTTAAGTAATCAACATCTAATTGACGTCTTTTGGGCTCATGTGTATAGCACATACGTGTATTGCAATAGTGGCGCATGTTGTACTAAAGTAATCCCGAAACTATGACCAAAGTGATTTTTCAAACTGATGTTATCAAAGTGTAATTGATTGGAATGAAACTAAGGGGAAAACATCGCGAAATCAAAAACGGCTATGACAAACTCCAGCGGATGGCTCTGTCAGGACCGAAAAGTAAGGATTTCGAAGAGGGCAAAGTGCAAAATCTCTGGCGTCTCGCACTGAAAGGCGATTTCAGCCCGGAGGAACTGGAGTCATTACAGGTTCAACTCAACCAAGTTTTTTAAAAAGAAAATAAGATAAGATAGAAAAACACACCCTGAAGGAGAATTTTTCCCATTTCCAGACCGAATTGCGTCACTACGAGCAACGTCTTCTGAAACTGCGTCACTGGCATGCACAACAGGTTCTAGCCAAGGAGAAAACCAATCAAGTTACAATGGAAATGGATCAGCACCAGGAGCTGGAAAAGCGCATCAAGCATCAGGAGAGGAAAGTGGAGAAATTGCATGCGGACTTGGAATCTCGTATCACGCAAAGGCATCTGGAACTGTAGTTGAACTCAGTGGGACGAAACTCGAAACGTTTTTCTTTTTGAATCTTGTGAATCTCCATTAACATTTTAAAAATAAATCTAACGTGGATCTACTCACTCTGTTCACAAAGTTATCAAATGTTGCTGAGCCGTTGGAATGGAAAAGGAAAGAAGAGTTGAACGGTCGGTGAAAAAAGGTAGAAGCAGACAAACTGTTATTTACAGATACTAGGAATGACACCGTAACGCATCAACAGATCCTGCGTTATTTTACAAATGGTTCCTGAAAATGATTTTTTTTTTAAAAAAAGGTAAATTGTTCAAACAAAGGATTTTCTATACGTACGTTTCAGAAAAAAAGCACACGACAGTTTGTTCTTGTTCAAAAACATCTTAGTATGGAGGGAAAGTAATGTGACAGACGTTCTTTCACTTTGTGTCACTGGCTTTGTACGCCTTCTTCTCTGTGGATGCGTCGAGCAGATCATCCAGACGGTAACTTTCCGTGCGATAATCCACTTGGTGCGCAGGCGAGGGTTCCGACACTGTGGGATCCTTCAACCAATAGCCTGTTGGATACAAACATTCATGTCGTTGTTTCATTGTTGGCTTATAGCTTGATGTTATACTTAAGGCAATATACTATTATAGTTTGTCATGATAGTATAGATGACAGTATTACAACAATAGTTGGATATAATACTTTACTGTTATAGACTTTTATTGCATACCTGGAAGGGTTTTGATGTCGACAGTAGCTGGTTGGGTCGTCGTTGAGACTGCAACTGGAACGGCGTCTCTTTTCTCCAGGAATTGGCCAAAGTATCCGACGAAAAACTCAATGGCCAGATCTGTGAATGACTTTTCCGGCTGGGCGTGAGAGTTGACTTCGTTGTTGGCATCGTGAGCGGCCACTACGCGTAAGGGTAGAATTCAATACAAGTCTTACCTAAAGCTTATGAAAAACGTGCCAGTCGAGTTACCCTGTGAAAGTGCTGAAGTTGAATTGGCTAGTGATGGTTTGGGATGCCGTTGGAGATGAATGTTGAACGGCAGGCTGCATGCAAAGCATAAACCGCTGAGAAAAACAAGCAGTGCCGTTGTACGGTTCATCTGTAATGGAAACGGATGCGTTTAAAAAAATGTAACCGTTTGTTGAACATGCAAGGCGGCGGAGACAAACTACTGGTTTCCGTGAATGGGAACCCCCGCTGAAGACCGGTAGCCTCAGACAGAATGGCTTTCCATCCATCTCACTAATCGCATCCCGTCCTTGTGTACAAACACATTCTATACAATCCGATCAAAGCGAACCAAGAATTCAGCGGTCTTATAGGCTCTTACTGTGCCGTTTCATCTTAACGCTTTTGAATTTGACTTTTTCAGATTACGATTGGTAATACTGAGCATTAAAAAAAGGACACGGTCCAAGATATAGAAATGAGCTTTTTCTTTTTCAGGTTTGTGTTGGGTCCTTTTTTTCTCTCGACGAGATGAGATGAAATATAGTCATTGACAATCACGAACTCGCATCCGGTTCGTTAGCAGTCGCGTTTGGAAGTGATCTGTTGACAGCCGATTAGTCTCTGCTACATCTCGTGATTTTTTCTTGTTGCCTTGTTCGAGGTTTTGTCATATTATAGACTTCTCTGGGTGAGCGTTCCAAGTGGTGGCAGCCGGGGGAAACTGCTGAACCTGGGACAATGTTTGGCCTATCTTATTGCTTTGACGTGACTGGAGAAGATAAATCACATTGTTTCTCTGGAAGAATTTCGGGAGCACAAGAGGAAAATTAAGCGGCGGCGCCGGTGCGCGGAGCCCCAGTCTAGGTTTGCAAGTTAAAAGTGTCCCGGAGCGAGGACTAACAATAACAAGGTGGAAAAATTGAGGTTTGATGGGCAGGGGGCCGCTTTTGTGTTGCTGGCCGGGGCTCGTGCTCAATTAGGCGAGGAATGCGGTACTCTCGCTTCAGCTAAACATTCCACAGATGCTTCGAATAACTAGCATCATACAAATCAGCCCGGCGTTTTCTCTCTGCCAAACAACTTTTACCCACATACAATGGCGGCGTTTTTTCCTTGACAGGAATGCCAAAAATCTGCCACGAGGTTACCACCTATTGCCTTCCCCCAGTGACCCTTTAGACGCGGGACACCCAGATTTTTTTAGTTTTTCTTTTGTCTAGTTTAAGATTCATTTCGACAGTGTTCGGGTTGGCAACGCAGCATCCTTGCCAAACCAGTTACGCTATTGCTGGACCCCACAACAGGCTGCCCTGTGCCCATTTCCGCCCTTTGGTTTGTCTGATACAAATTAAGCAAGAAATTTGTTAGCGGCAAGAATGTGCTGGCCAAATAAGGTTGCAACTCATCTCTTCATGCTTACTGTCCTTCATTAGAGCACATAATTACTGGGTTCACCGCAACCCTTTCTCGTCTCCTCATTCCCTCCCCTCGTCCAATTTAGCCTAACAAGCGCATCTCTGGCGCGTGAATCACACCAGGCTATAGACTGTTACATTTGAAACATTGTCGCAGCGAACATTTTAGCCCAAACGGTACATGATTCAGACTCAACCCTGTCATGGCCAGTTTGTCGTGAATCCAACTATTCCGTCTTGTCTGCGTCAAAGTATGTTTGATTGATGTCCCGGTGAAAGGTGAAAAAATAGATAAAGAAATCTTACTGTTACTTGGGTTTCGCTGGAGTTGCAAAGGGTTTGTGTGATGGTTATTTTGCAACCGGTTGACGGCCGGTGAGGATCGAGCAGAAGTTGGCCACACAAAAGTGAGGGCTATGCGATCAAGTGGACTGGTTGTTTCTAGAAGCAGGCGAGCAGCGCAACTGAAGTGCTTAGTTCCTCCGTGCTCCACCTAATGGTCCTTTTGCTTGTATCCACATCCACACATATGCTCCACTATTTCTATCATCTCCTTCACAATGGCCATCGGGGGTTGAACGGGACAGTACAAGCCCACAGCGGGCAAACCCTTTTTTTCCTCTCTCTCTCTCTCTTTCTCTCTCTCTCTCTCTCTCTCTTGTCCTGACAAAAGCATTTGAGAGTAGAAACACCCACAGCTTTGAGCTGAGAACTTTTCCGTTTGATCATTTTCCAGCGCTCGAAAGCTCTTTTCTATCGCGTCACCTTCGCTGATAGTTAATTTGACACGTGTTATTAGCAACTCGTGACAGGTTTCAAGTACCCTAACCGAAACCGGTGAACACTGCACTTCATCTTCAATACCAATCCGTATAATTGATATACCAAGATCTGATTGAGGAAATCAAAGATTGCGAGTCAGTTTTCGGTGCTTCCCCTCCATTACTTGTAGCATGATGTAACGCGATGAAAATGACTTGTTCTTCCTCTCTGCTTAGAGGTATTCAAAGATAAGACATGCAAACAATAGCACATTCCTGCTTGATTATTTCATTCGAGTGAATTGTGCAGCTCCGTTCAAAAGAGCATAAAGGTACGTGCAGTATCTGCTTACATGAAAACTGCTTTTAATTTGTCCGGGAGTACAAGGGGGAGGAAAAAAACCGGAACTCTCAGGAACGTATAATGGAGTCACCTGCTGAGACTTTGGCCGGAACCGAGCAGCTTGGGCTTGGGGACACCTTACATTCCAGCGGCACAGCCCTTTTCCATCGTGTTGACATTCATTGGTGGGCGGCGCTGCTATCTATCAATCGAATATCGACTGCCAACAAGCAGCATTCCGGTAATTTCATTGGTTTCTCAGCTACAATCCAGCAGTCATTGATGATATAACTGTGTGGTTTTAATACTTTTTGTAGGGTTCAAGGGGAGGATCACAAGAGAGGAACTTCTGGTGTTCAAAACCATGTTAACTATATAGTATTTGCTAGCCATAACTTAGAGGCGAAAAGCTGGGAGAAAGCATTTGACGTCATGACATCCATAAAACTGGGTTTTAACAAGCAGTGAAAAGTTCAGCATACATGTTTATCACAAGCGTCGGGGGCCATCCCTTCAACTGTTGTAGTATATGATTTGGTCGCGGGGGGAGGGGGGCA